>JALXFT010003566.1:0-166875 GCA_023376895.1 Aspiorhynchus laticeps | reverse complement strand
GTACTGAAATTGCATGTCTCGTTGTACATAACAGATACTCACTGAGGATCCAGCGCTCCATCACCTCCATGGACAGATACTCACAAGCCATCTGAAAACAATTTTCAGTGTCAGTCCTTTATGCAAACAGCCAAATGCACAACTGTTCACTGATCATGACATCAAACATATAATCAAAATATATGATCAAAAAGCCAAGCTAAACCACACAGCTGAACCGATAACTGATGATCTGCACAGTGGAAGATGTACATACTGTGTCACAGCATGCAGGGCTGAGCATGGTAGCGGGGGACGCCAGCAGAGACAAGAGCTGAGCGTTGCGCCACTGGTCAGCAGAATTATTCCTCCGCGGATACACCATGAGCAGTGAGAGGAGAGCCTCTGTCACAGACTGACCAACAATACAGCTATTCATATTAACCCTGCAACTGAATCACTTTAAGACTAGAATGACTATACTTAAGCATTTGTTTAAGTTAAATCTATCCAATATTCACTAGGTTTTCATTTCTCTTTAATATGGCTGCACAGCAAACCGAAACTGGGCTGTACGTGCTAAGCACTAGAATATAATAAGACTGATACTGATAAAAGGATTAAAGGGCAGACTGAAAACACTTATTTTGCATGTCGTAAGAACATTATTTTGTATATATAATTGTCTATAAAATAATTTTGTTACCAACATGTAAACATATGGAAATCACTGCAGAGTTACTGCAGTGTATCTAAAGGGGACTGACCTTGGTGTGGGGACCAAACTCCTCTGAAAGCTTTTTCCAAGGATGGTCGTACTCTATAAACATCTGACCAAGTCGAGGGAACGAGGGATCACTGCACATAGTTATAACACACACACACAATTATATAGTGTATTATTATATATTTCTGATATTCTACTACACTTTAAAAAAAAAAGAAAAAAAGTTGGGCCAACTTAAAAGTTTAAGGCAACCAGATTCAGCAGATTTTTGAGTTTTTCTGAACTTAAGCTTATACAACAAAAAGTTGAGAAATTTCCTAAAAAAATAATCTGAATCAAAAATCTGCTGAAGCTGGTTGCCTTAAACTTTTAAGTTGGCCCAACTTTTTTTTTTTTTACAGTATACCCTCACATAAATATTTCTGCATTTGTTTTTGAGCCAAGTACTTTTGTCTGCTTCAACAGACAGATACAAGCCAATAAAATCTCTAGCCAGCCATTTGATAATGTACATACAACTGTCCAAAAGCACTGTGACTCTGTCTAAAAATGTGGTCACATGGTGTGTTACCTGTTTCCATTTGAGAACTCATATGCACAGTTATACATTCCGACAATTGCCTTCTTGTCATCGATGCGAGACAACATGTAAATGACTGAGGCGTAGGTGACGATAAGGTCCAGGTAGTTCTTGGTGAAGTCAAAATTTACAGCCTGAAATGGATTATGACCACAGATTCATGTAAAATAATATCTGCTTCCTTTGATTTTCTATCTTGTCTTCAAGAGTCATACTTACTATGTTAAAGTAGCACTGGCTGGCATCTATTGTGTTGAGCAACTCATACACATGGTCCTAAGGAGAAAAGATATGTGTAAATAAACTAATATTTAAGATAAAAATACTGATATTATAACAAGAATAATGAAAATATATGAAAGTATAAATCAGTCACATTACATACCAAGTTTTATTACAAATAGTTAGTAAAGCATTAGTTAATGAGTAAGTTAATGTTCAAATCTGGAATGTGGTGGCTCTTCAAAACACTTTTTTAACTCTAATATTAAGGCACACTGCCATAAGCCTTACAAACATTTCATCAACAAATCTATCAATATTTTTCCTCAGAAATGCCCAACGAAAGTGCTGAAGTCAGCTGCTAGTTTCTGGGCATTTTCTCACCATCAGGCTGAAATGTTTGTGGGACCTTTTTAGGTTTAGCTCCAGTAATATTGAAAGATTTACCTCGCTGATGTAACATTCCAACACATTTATCATATTCCAGTATCTCATGAAAAATTATGCACATCCACAGACGTCGGATGGGGATATCTGAGATATCCTTGGTGATCTTTTTTTTCTTTTAATCTAATATAACATTGCTTCTTTTTAAAGAATGTCAGGTCAAGCATTAGCAAACTGTGACTAGCTTTAAACAAGTCAGGGCCCAAATTAAGACACATATTTACATTTACATTTAATAGACATTTTTGGTTATTGCTACTTTATCTTTAGTGTGTCCACTGTTTGCATCACTTTAAATACCAATTTACAAATTAAGCTTGTATTGCTCATTTGACATATTGTTTTTTTTGTTTGTTTTGTTTTTTTTTGCAAACAGCTGTAAAAATGTAGTCTTTGATCCTTCAGTGAGTCTTTGAAAATGAGTCTTTCTCAGTTTAAGTTTAAGTAGATTGAGCTGTACTTGCATGACTAGAAACTGCTGCCTGGTAATATTACCAAGATGGCCAGCAAATGAACTTGACTTAACTTGACAAGGAGTTTAATCTGTTGACATGCTTACCCTGAACTCCATGACATCTATGAAGGACTCGTAATAACTGTGTAGGCCCTCCAATACGGCTGACTTCTGCTTCTGTATGCTGCTCAGATGTTGCTGCAGAAACATATTGAAAAAAAAGGAAATTAAATATTCAAGATTTGAGCCAAATAGAAAGACAACAATGAATCCTTTTTTATTTGTGAATACTCACACTGCCACCCCTGATGTCAATGTTGGGAAATTTTCTGTTGATGTATTTTGTGGTAGATTCCATGCTTTTGTCAGTAAAGTATGAAGGCCTTCGCTTTGGGTCCGTGCATACCTGAGAAAAAAAAACAAAAAAACATATACATGAAAAAATAACATAAAAACCCAGAATGCCAAACCACTCAAAAACATTCTTGCCCCTCAGTGTTGAATGAGGAAGGATGCCTTGATCAGGACAGGTTACGGATTGTAACCTGTACATGATGTTTAACAGATTTTCTGGCCTCACTTTTCAGTTAAATTTTATTTCTGTAATACTTTTAAAATACAAATAATTCTAAAGCAGAATCACAGTAAATATACCTTAAAAATCCTCAGTGAGCTAAAGGAAAGATGCTTCAGATAGATGAGGAGGAAACTAGACTCTGGGGAAGCCATCCTCCTCATACTTTCAAAAATACAGTTTTGTATACGCGATACACACGGATTGAAAACAAATTAATGTCTGTCACCTTTGTGGATAAAGAAAACAACATTGAAAAAAAATTCCTTAATACAATCACTTGTATTGTGATTTAATTTTTTACCACAAATGTATGGCATGCTCTGAAGATGCTCTGAAGAAAATTCATTGAAAATCAGACTGATACTCAATTATGAGTTAAAAAAAAATAAAAAAAATAAAATGTCAGACTGCAAGTTTGACCATAAGTGGTATCATTGTTCTCTGTATGTCTCAATGAATCTATCAAAACAATAGGCCAAATTAATCAAGTGGTATTAGCAGAAGGCACATACAGAGTTTCAGAATGATATGGCATAGAGTGCATTCGACACCGACATGAGACATTCTGAAGTGCCCAATTTTACTGTGCATATCAAGCATAGATAAATATGATTTTTAACCTTGTGTAGAGGCCTGCATAACATTTAGCTTTTACAGCACACGTCACTGTAGAGGCAGTGCAAAGACACTGAAGAAAGGTGGAATGTCCAACACAGAAACTTATGCCGTTAGGGTTGGTCAGAGAATCTATCTATTGATTTACTGCACTGTAACATTTGCATTAGTCTTGACAGTGGATTAGTCCTTTAGAAGCTCCGCTGTGAATATGTGTAACACTGGTTCTGAGACAGACAGGAAGTGCAGCCTGTTTGCAGTGTATGTGAGGGAGATGTGGTTTACAGAGAGGCCTGATAGGTCCTGTTCATTTCCTGTGTGCACTTCCTCTTTCTCTACAAAACTGAGACAACATACTTTCTTCGGAAAACATGACAAAGGACAATACATAAATTATGCTTTTAAAAGCCCTCTGAATAAAATGACTATAATGTACGTTCAAAACCAATCAGAATTATAAAAACACATACTGTAAAAACACTTAATAAAGCAGTGGGATATTTGAGCCTTGTTTGGTTCTACAAACAATTCAACAAACATAGCAGTTAATCCAGTTCAGTCTTTTGTCAATCAGTCACACATTCACTGTAAGTTCAAACAAACAAAAATCAGTTCTGCCTATATTAGTCTTTTTTACGGGTTTGTGAATATTACAAGAATCAATTTTCCTCTCACCTTTTTAATGTGGTTCATCCTGATCAGCACTCCTTGACCCCGGTCATTGAGTAGGAGCAGTTTTTCAGCCAGTTTGAACTGGTAGGCCATGATCCCTGTCCAGATGATATGATCCTCAGTGAAAAAGTGAACGCTGCTGTCTTCAGAGATCAAAGTGACGCCAGATCAACATTGACACCCATTCTGTAGAGAGGGCGGTGCTTACAGAACTTCCGCTCCTCATGTCTTATGACACATGTCAGCATGTTCACGCTCAACTTACACCTGTCTCACATTTAGATTGAATTCTTCTGCATTTATTGCTCCTACTGAGCAAAGATAGGCCAATAAACATGCTTCCTCCTAGTGAATTGACTCAGTGACTCTTGACTTAACAGAGAAAATCAGCTTTCACTGTTTCACTGAATCAGCTTTTGTCATTTTACTTAAAGGGGTGGTTGACTGTTTTTTTTCTAGGCTTGATGGTGTTTATGGGGTGCAGTCTAGCATGTGTTCATGCTTGTTTTTTTAAAAAACGCATTATTTTTCACATAATTTACCTTTATTCCACACCTCTCTGTCCCTTCTCTGACAAATGCCTCGATTTATTTCCTGGTTTTATGAAGCTCCTCCTTCAGAAATACGCGATGGGCTGAGATTGGTTAGCTGGCTCAGTGTGTTGTGATTGGCTAAACCGCCTCTACTGCACGTCTGAACGTCCCGCCCCTCTCCTCAGTGGCATGTGCTCCGGTTGAATTGTAAACAGTGGCGTTGTCTATAATGCTTATCAATTTGAGCCCGATTGAGACCCAGAGGACATTAGTGAAGAGGATCATGCAGAACCTGTGCAAGCACGGCTCTTAATGGTATGTTTGGTTGTTGTTGTCTCATACTTTTAAATATGCTGCTATTTGTAAGTGCTACTGCTTCTGTTAGCTTTTAATATACGTTTTTATCCTGATTAAAGCTTTAATACAGCACAGCAACCGCACGCGTGTCCATTTATAATGCTTCACAGCAAAATCACTGGTGTTAAAAGAACACCCACAGTGTCAAATTTAACACCAGCAAAGTGTCTATATGTGTCCACACTATAGAGTGTAAATGTTACACTTTTGATAGTGTTAACTTTTTGACACCCTTTTCGTGTAAATTCAACACTCATTATTGTTAATTGTTAAACCCATTCAACACTATTCGTTGTTGTTTCTGCACTACACCAGTGTTAGTATTCAATTACAGTGTTAATTTTTAACACTCTCCTTTTAAGATCAACACCAGTGTAATTTGAATATAACAACAATGAGTGTTCAAAATACTGATTTATAATAGCACTTTTGGTGCTATTAATAGCACTTTTGTTAATATTTTGTTGTTTCTACAAAATTAAATGGCAGGACATATTTGCAGAAAATATTGCAAATATTTTATTGAGGTACACCACATTTAACATTCACATTCAAACACCGTGTTTCACTGCATTTAAAAACCTTTACAATTTGCAGTTAATTCCAATCTGGAACAAAAACACAACAGGGAACAATGTAAGTTCTCTCATCACTGTCATATGAAAACTGCCTGTCATAAGGTCTATAGTATATCAACTCATCCACACAAATGAGAGTGAAAATATTACCCACCTCCTCAATACAGAATGCATGCACATGCTCATCAAAACACACTGTAATTACATTACTGGCCAAAAGAAAAGCTTGTCCATCTTTTACAATAATACTGATAATCTTATTAAAAACTGGCATTTCATTTTCAACAGCAGAGCAAACATACATTCCAACTTGGTATTCAGTTCCATAGTTTTTTACCCAGGTTGTAGTGGAGACGGTGGGTACATTCCAAGTTTCAGTTAAAAGCTCATTACCCTCCAGAGTGCAAGTAGAGACTTCATTAAAAGGACCAAACTGAAATCTTTTAAAATAAAAACTCTCCCAATGAAAAGCCAACTGATGTTGATGTTTCTTGGCCAATGTTTTGGTTATGTTTTTAAAGTTCTTCACAGACTTCTTAAAAAAGTTATGCTTCCCTTCGTACCTCATGCACCACATGTGTATAAGTGGACCCACTTTCCTAATGCATCTAGGATAATGGATCATTAGATGGTGCTTTGGAATCAATCTTCTTTCAGGAAACATGGACTTAAAAAGTTTATGATGATCAGAAATTAAATGCTTCAAAAAAAAAGTCATACCCTGTGTTACAACTGGCGAGAATACAATGCTCACTATCTGAATCAAAAGTAGTATCAGATTCCAGTAACCATTGTCCGTGTTAACTAGATCTCCAAAGATCAAGGGGGTATTGCGCAGAAGGCACCATGACTGAATAGCATTGAGGCCAAGGTCCTTGCTGCCATCATCAATTTTAACTCCACTTGGTCTGTTCTTTCTTTCACTGTATCCATAGTTGAAGCTCTGAATCCTTTCCGAAAGTGTGTCCAATGAAATGCAGTCTTTAACCAAGTACTGAAAAAGCAGCTTTAACTCGTACTGCACAACCCCTTCAAGCAAATCATGCATAATGTCAACAGCATAATTCTCTGAAGAATGAAAAAACTGTAATGAATTGAGTGGACAACTTCTCTTAAGGCCAAACAGTGGTGCAAGAGTGGGATCTTGTGCCAGAGCATTGTCATGTTCTGAATATAGCTCCTTTGTTCGAATGATCAAATCTGGGTCATCCTCACTAAAGACTGACTGCAACTTTGTTTTGTCAATTAAGCAAAACCGGCAACAGTAGGTTGCATTGAACGACTCAACCATACCAAGAAGTCCATGTAAAGCTAAATTGTCACCAGTAACCTGAATGACAGAACCCTGTAACATAGTATCTGAGAAGGGAACATGGATTCCCTTTGACTCCAGAATTTTTAGATCTTCTACCAGAGGCTGCAAGATTGGTTCAAAGCCATATTTTTTCAAGTCTTCTGAATGGAAAAGGGCCACAAGATGGATGTTCATTAAAACAGAATTGATCTTGGGGGGCAAATTTCTTAAAATAAAATAAACACAGCCAAGTTTGTGTATTCCTTTTTTGGATCCAAGTGGATTTGCAGTTTCGAAATCGTCGTAATATAACTGTATTTGAAGAGCATGCTCTTTTTGACCAAATAACATGTGCTTTTTGAAGTAAGAACCATCATTAATGTCTTTGTAAATACCATCTTGATGACTTTTAACCTGCTGGAATAAGTGGCAAAGTTCAGAATTTGTAAACATCGACTCAAGAGTTCCTAAAATGGGCACATAGATAAATTTGTCATTGACAGGAACTTGACTGTATAATCCTGTAGTTTTATCTTTTCGCACATCATAGCGCACACCAAGAACATATTCCACTGGTTCGACAATTTTCCATTTTTTCTCAAAGTGTCTCTGCCTCTTTGTTTCAGTATTAAGGCAAGAGAAAGGATTTTCGAGCTGGTTAAAACAGTCTTTAACTTTGTCTAGGGTTTGCCCAGGTACCTCTGATGAAAGACATTTTAGAACAGTGTCTCTTGCTTGAGCATGAACATCACTAACAAGTTCTTCCATTGAACCAACTAAACATTGAACAGTATTTTCAGAGACTCCAGCTGCTTGTACTTGAGCAACAATAGCACTACACATATCCGTTAGTTGCCGATTTTCAACAGGAGTCTGAAAAGTGACTGGAGGATCCTCACTTAGGGCATCAGAAACAGGAACATTGATACCACTGCCAACATTTTCAGCAGTACCTGACGCTACACAGTCTCTGTGCACTCCCAAAATATGTTTCTTGAACCCATAATATGTATAAAACACAGATGAACATCCAGGTTCGCCACATTTCAACCGTAATGAACGCCCTGGGTACAAACCATGATGAAACTTCAGATGCTGAAACAAACTTGAACAACTTCTGTGGTGTACCTTGCAAAGGAAGCATGAGAACATTTGAGCAAGGCGCTGGGGGGGGGGGGTCAAACCTCAGTGTTCTGAATTCTCACTCGGATTTCCTTGACCCTTGGACTTTCCTTGGCAGTGCCCACATCAATGCCATAAACCGTTGTTTGAATGAATGTGTAGAAGTTGCACAAGGCCTCATCATACGACACAGCAAAGACAAAGTGTGCCTTAAAGAGTTCATCAAAGGCTGCAACAGCTGTCTGCGTCATGCAGGGAATGGCCTTCTGGTCCAGGATGATGTAAAACTTCTGAACGCTACTCCTCTTTTCTCCAACACAGAGGAGGAAGGGCTGTGTAGATACAACTCGCTCAAGAAATGTCTTGATGCTCGTCCCCACCTAAGAGCATATAATGAGAGATTTTAGAGTGTTTTGTATAACAGCTGACAGATCCTTCATGTTCAAATTCACAAATACAATTCTCATCCTCAGAGGTCTGACATATGGAGAAACGTACACAAACAAATAATATTTTTAAAATGTGTTACGTTGCAGTCTACATTAACCAAAATTAACAAATGCAGTGCAAGTACTGTTCAGTGCATTTACATTACATCAGTAACAAATGAAATCTTATTGTAATGTGTTAATGAAAGCTTTGTTTCGCCCTTGAATTGTAGAAAAAGATGCAAGAAGATTTTAATGTAAGATGTGAAGAGATGGAAGTTTTCTGCCCAGTCCTTTATTTTTGAACCTGTATATGATGACTACGCAGATACACCTACAGATTACACCAACTGCGGACAAGACTAACTGAGTAAATCTAACAACAACTTTAATTTACCTTTATGAACTTAACAACATGATCAGCCGCTTCAGTTGCACTGATTTTCCCAGTCTTCCTTCCTTTTACAGTTGGAGGCAAGAGATGAACGAGCAAGAGAATAGCTGCCACATCACTGTCCCATCCTAGCAGAATAGAGTATACAGTTAAACCTTAAACCAGTTTTAAAAAAAACAACAAAAAACATTTATACTTACCATAATCAGACTCCTCCAGAGCAGACAGAAGGTCATCCACATGTGCACCAGGTTGCAGGTTTTTGCAGTCAGCAATTATTCTTGGCTTGTAGAATGTTGGCCATTTAGCAATAAACTTGCTTGACATGTCATCTCCAAAAAGCATAGTAAAGTCTTGGTCAATCTATCACACAGATAAATCATGTCAATAACAAACATTACAATTACATATACAATTAACATCAAAATTTCAATATTTCTTACCAAGCCTGGTGTATCCAAAAATCGGGGAAAGTAATCAAGGATGAGTGAAGATTTGTCTGGATCATGTATCAAATTCTGCCTGTACTTGAATGTTGTCTTCATTTTATCCTTAATAACTGGTGCATCCGTTGAATGCTTCATCATGGATATAGCTTCTGTGCATTCATCACCTGACAGCTGCTCAGTTGTTGAGGTTGTCTCACGCAAAGTCTTAGGACCATCTTGGTAAACCACCTTTGATGCCCCCTTCAAGTTATTTATGGAGTTGCGCTGAACAGTTTTCAATCTGTAGGCAATGTAACCCTGGCCACTGCGTGGATCGTAGTACTGTTCCTGTCAAACAAATGTTTAGCATCAATAAATCAGCATCAATGTAACAGGCCCAAGCTATAAAATATTTAAGCTTATTTTATGATACTTACAGCTACCAATAACCGTATTCTAAGCTTTACACATTTGACAAGGTTTACATTCCTTCCACAGAATTCTGCAGATTTTTGTAGAAGAAAATGTGCAAACAATGGCAAAAAAAAGTCTGCAGATTCCATCTGAGATAAATCTCAGTATTATAAATAATTTGATTGACTCATGCATTTGATATGTGTTGAAATAAAGAGAGAGTGTACAGTCTCAATGTACTGTATACTTACATAACCAGTCGGTGAGCACGTATCCTTCAAATTGGGGAACAGAGTAATGATTCCAAGAGCATAGCTTACACGAATATTGACTGGCGGAATTCTCCTACACCACAGCATGACAAAAAAAAATAAAAAAATAAAAGACATTAACATTACATGTAAAATGTAACGGTGATCAATATATAAACTAGACTGATGATTATTTTATTGGTCACTTACCCATACTTCTCTACCATATCAGCAACAAGGATGTTTACCAGCTTCTTTCGTGTCTTGTCAGACAGGCTCTTCATTTGTTCATACTCCTTCAATATATCAGAGCCTCCTGGTTTTGAGTGCAGCGCTGCATGAACTCGCTGTAAAAAAATAAAGAGGTTGAATGCAAATAAACCACTCTTTGATATACTAATGTTGGTAAGATTGTTGATACAGTATCAAAAATGATATCATTCAAGGACAAAACTTAAGCAAGAGAGGAAAAATAACTGACATCTTTTGACACATTGCAGTCAGAAGGTTCTTCTAAGAATCGCTTCTTGCGTGCCTTTGAAGATTGTGGAATCACTGTGGAATCTGAACTTTCTGATTCCACTGATGAAAATGATGACTCAGGGCATGAGGGCTCAGAGAAATCAGTCTCAGCTTGCGGAACATTATCTTAGAATCACATACAGCACACAAGACAATATGAACATTAAAAAGACAGATGCTATCATCATGTATTGTGAAGAAAGAATACAAACTAGATTATACATTCTTGAACATGGCAGCAGGTCATGAGTTTCTTACCTGATTTATCACCATCCAAAATTTTGAAGGACACCTTCGATGTTCTCACAAGCTCATCAAAAATATCAGCATCAACATCAACTCCTGCAGAGTCTTTAAGTACCACATTAGCTCCATGCGGCAAGTTGAACTTTGCAGAAGCTTAGAGGTAGAAACAAATACAATTCGATTTCATGTTCCAACATACTGAAATGACAACATTTAAATCGCTTGGTATTATTTTCAAATGCAAGTAATATATATATATATATATATATATATATATATATATATATATATATATATATATGTTTAATCTAATACAATACAATAAAATAAATAACTATTCAGATGAGTAGGCTAGAATTACAGTCAAATGTATTGAAAGATACAAAGATTTGTTAACATTACTATATGCTAAGAAATTAAATAAAACACCACTTTAGTGTGATCAGAAAACTATTTGGGATTAAGTCCATTTATAATACACTAAACCTCTAATTCAAAAATTATATATTATAATATATATTATGACGCATACTTTTTAATATGAATAAGAATCCTTGATTTCAAAGTGAATAACACTGTCATTATGAACTTAAACTTACTCTAAATGTGAAAAACTTACCTTCTTTAATGAATTCACAGAAGTCAAAACAATCATTTTTCACTGGTATTCGGATCCATTTCGGCTTCCCTTTACACTCCACTTGAACCAGCATTTCCTCGGAACGAAACACTCACTATTAGGATAATCACAGACAGTCTGTGTACTTTTTTTTAACCAAGCTAGGTGTTTTTCCAAGTGTTTGCCATAGTATGTCAAACAGCCATCTAGGCTACATGACACCAATATAAAAAACTAAAACGCACACAAACACCGCAAAATCTAACTCGTAAAATAAACTTTTGAAACCAACCAAGCAAGTTTCGCTTATAAATGATTAAACGGAGTGACGTTTTTGTCCTGATAAAGTGTTGGTTTGGTGATATTTCTCACGTTTCCGTCCATAAAAAAAAGCTAGGCCTGCAGCACCCCTCGAAATATAACTTGGTTTTGTTAGCATTATGCAGCGCGTTTATAACGTTACGTTCTTCCACAGACAATGCTTAATAAAACTGCAACTTACATGGTCAAATAAATGGTCAGTGTTCGACGAGGGTAGATTTTAAGCCAGGTAACGTTACTCACCTAACGACTAGCTGAAACAAAGCTGGTCGCGCCACATCTTTAAAACAACGTGTGACATGGCGCGCGCGCAGCGCTCCTCCTCAGGTGTGCGACCGCCAATTTAGAGTGCGTCACAGCGTCAACCGCCTAACGTTACTAGGCCTCAATTCTTTCAATAGGTTTTATCCCCAGTAAATTCTCCTCCTGTCCTTGATATTTTGTCTTATTTATACAACTCAGCGTTTTACAGTTACAGACATTAATTTGTGTGTTTTGCTCATGCTGAATTACTGAGGTATCAAAATAGTACAAGGTGGCCCCGATTTATATTAACAAGGGAAGGAATTGATCAAACGTGTCCACGACATCTACTCATGTGCAGGGCTCCGTAGATATAAAAATCATAGACATATAAATACTCGTATTTAAAAAAAAAATAAACATTTAATTTCAAGTACTCTTTAATTTAGCTCTATCGTGTGAGAATCTGATTTACCTGCTTTTTCTTCGCCTTCGACTTCAAGTAAAAGAAAATGGCGGACACAGACTAGTGGCCGAGCGTTAAGTGGAGGCGTGGCTTATTTACGCCACTTTGGGTGAAATTTGAAAATACACTTAAATTTCACACTGACACTGTCTTACAAATAACAACAGCAGTGTTATTTTATCACCATTTAGTGTTAAAACAATGTTAACACTGTTAATTCTACACCGTCCCTGAAAATTTTACACCAGTGATTTTGCTGTGTTCTCATTGCTGTGTGAAAATAAGTGTATAATTGGAACAGTTTGTTGGAGCTGATCTGACGATCTGAATGAGAGAGCGAGAGAGAGAGAGAGAGAGAGAGAGAGAGAGAGAGAGAGAGATGCAGAGCAGGGCGACAGAGTAACAGTATTAAGAACCGCTGCTTTAATGATTTTGAAACTTGAGAATCCATTAGAATCGTTAGAAGACAGAATCGCGATTCATATGAATAGATTTTTACATGCATCCCTAGTTTTCTCTTCCTCTTCTCTAAAGCAGGGCAGCATGGCCTCACCCCCTTTGCTGCATGTTCCCGGGGGCGGGGTTTATCTGGGTCCGTGACGTATCAGACCCGGGAAGTAACTCGTTGTAGTCCCTTACCTGTCGTTTTTGTAGGCATTAAACTGCCAGAATTTTAAAAGACGATATCTCCGTTTGCATTGAACTTTCAGCGCCGCAACTCTGCAGATATTGTTTATGCTCAAACAGCAACATTACACACTAACTAATGTTAAAAAAGTGAAATCGCAATCAACCACCCTTTTAACAAATGCACGTAATCAAGTGAACTTAAATAAACAAGTGTTCAGTGAAATTAAGTTGTTTCATCAACACAATACTAGTGAGTAAATTGCACAAACACAAAAACACAGTGCAGGACATGGTGAGTGACTGAAGGCCAGGAACAACATGAAAAAGAATAATGTTGCTTATTATGAGTCTAGATAGAAGAAAGATGCAGCTTTTCACAGTCTATATTGTTTTTTTTTCAAGGACATTTATGGAAACCTGAAAAATAGCCCAGAGGTGTATGAGATTACAATCACAATTAGCCAACAACAGTGATCCAGTCAAATTCCAAAGGACATAATCAAGTCCCGTCCTACATTTGTTTCTTGTTTAAGAAGCCGTTTCACTCAGATATATGTAAAAATATAGAAGGCAATTGTGTGTTTAGCTCAGCATGCACTCATCATAATGGAGTCAAGAACAGAGGAATAATTTCATCCCAGGAAAGATTCAGACACAATCTCTTGATTATCAAACACTACACCAATCAGGTGAAATGTTTGTCAGCATGCTATGTTAACCAGACATATTTTTGATTTTCAACATTAACAAAATGCTTCAGTGCATTCGGCCATTTCAGTGCAACTTGTTCTGAACATCATCGGTGCAGGTTGTGGTGCATAGTATTGGACAAAATATATAGATGGAGTATTTTCAGTTTTAAATATAACCATGCTATTAAAGCACGTGGTTCACTTACGCACATATAAATAAACAAGTAGACAGCTTGTTCTCCTTTCTAAGATAATCTGTCCACTCAATAGAATTATTACCCAAATTAACTCAGAGACATCAATACTTGGTACACCATACACAATGATGGTAACAATCAGTGGTTATTGTTTGAGTATGAATGGGTCATTTTGAGTAGAAAATGAACTCCATATGTCACAAAATAGTAAGTTACTAAACCTAACCTCAAAAGCTACCATAAACAGTGTCAATACAACTCAAAAACAATGAAAATTGTAACCTTTTTTAATTATTCATGCCCCAGTGCATGATGGGAAAAAACGGTATCATAACTTTGATATTTACTTAAAGAATCCTTGTAAACAAACAATTTCAGGTAAAATATACTTATTGTCACGGTGCACACACGAGGGAGGAACAAGGACACGCAGACGAGGACGTAAACTCAAAATAATAGTCTTTAATGAAGACATCAAGGCAGGACAAGGCAGGGCAGACTCACAGAAACACCGGGGAGTAACAAGTAGACCAGACGAAATCAAACTCAAAAGGCAAGAACTAATATACACAGACTAATTAGACAAACACAGCTGGAACAGACTTAACTCATAATGACATGAAACAAGGACAGGAAACAAATCATATATGGACACATGAGGCGGGAACACATGACACACACGACAGAGGACTGACATAACTCCCCCCTCCCGAAAGGCTCGTCCCGAGCCTTAACAGTTCCATCGGGGAGGGGGGGTGGGCGCTCTGGAGGCCCCTCAGGACAAATACGGACAAGAACACAGGATGGGGACCTCCAGAGTGGAACAGACAGACAGGGACCATGGCGGAGCTGGGAGCTCTGGAAGCCATGGCGGTGTAGGGAGCTCAGGAGGCCATGGCGGAGCTGGGAGCTTTGGAGGCTAGGGCAGATGGTCTTCGGGGCCCTTGGCCTCGGTCCCCTCGGCCCGGCCCCTACAGCCGGAACCCCTTCTACCCCCCCAAAAATTTCCCTGGGGAAGTCAGGGGGTATCAGGAGCCCTCCGGGGCTAGACACACAAAACAATACATGACAAGACTCCAGGGCCAGACAGACAGGACAGGACAGCCCACAGGAACCAGAAGCCCTCCTGGGCTGGCTTGGAAGCTGAGGCTTCCTCTGGGCATGACAGAGTCAGGGGCCCTTACAGGGTCCCTCAGCAACCGCTTCCACTTCTGCGACAGGCGGCTAGAATGGCCTCCATGGCCACAACAAGAGGAGCCGCCTGCCCCAGACGAGTCTCTGTGGACAAGACATGACAAGATAGTTAAAATGTTCCTGTGGGCACGACACGACATACACACGGCACTCCTGGCCGTGTTGTGGACAGGATCCATGGGGCTAGGGATAGTGGCGGCCAGCGGGCATGAGTCAGCGCCGATCCGGTGGGCTTGAGTCAGCGGCGATCCGGCGGGCATTGAGTCAGAGGCGGGCCAGCGGGCATTGAGTCAGAGGCGGGCCGGTGGCGTGATCTCCCGCGAATGGCGCGCCTGGGGGAGCGGCAACCCGGGAACCAGCCGGCGGGCTTAGGAGAGCCACCGCCGGCGGCGGATATCTCCCGCGATCGGCGGGCATGAGGGCATCGTGGCCATTGGACTCGCGGCACTCGTGGCGATCCCGCCGAAGTCCCACGCCCTCTTGCAGTGGGCTATGGCGGGATTACGAGCGGCGACTTCCTTGCCGCGGGACAGACACAAACAGACAAAACTCAGGAACAAAATAAAAACTTTCAAAAACGAAAACAAAATGAGGTGAAGGGGCGCCGCTTACTGTTTAGGTCTGGTCTTCTGTCACGGTGCACACACGAGGGAGGAACAAGGACACGCAGACGAGGACGTAAACTCAAAATAATAGTTTTTAATGAAGACATCAAGGCAGGACAAGGCAGGACAGACTCACAGAAACATCGGGGAGTAACAAGTAGACCAGACGAAATCAAACTCAAAAGGCAGGAACTAATATACACAGACTAATTAGACAAACACAGCTGGAACAGACTTAACTCATAATGACATGAAACAAGGACAGGAAACAAACCATTTATGGACACATGAGGCGGGAACACATAACACACATGACAGAGGACTGACACTTATAAGTTCAAATTTTAATTTCTACAAGCATAAATTGAGTACTAATATAGATTTTACTCCTTTTTTTAAATTCTTGCCTGAACTAAATAATTTCATGTAGAAATTACATTTGTTTTTATGTGGTATTTACTTCAGCACAAAATCATTTTTATCAGTGTAGGCTCATCAACCATAACTCCTTCAAAAACAGCCAGCCACCTTAGAGTTGTGATTGATGATCAGCTGAATTTCTCAGACCACATTGCTAAAACTGCCCAGTCCTGCAGATTTGCTTTATACAACATTTGTAAGATCAGGCCCTTTCTTTCAGAACATGCTACACAACTCCTTGTTCAAGCTCTTGTTCTGTCAAGGCTGAACTATTGCAATGCTCTCTTGGCAGGTCTTTCTGCCAGTTCTATCAAACCTCTACAATTAATCCAGAACGCGTCTGCAAAATTAGTCTTTAAGGAGCTGAAAAGAATGCATTTCACACCTCTGTTCACCAATTTGCTCTGCACCCCTTTACCTAAATTCACTACTTATGTGCGCTCTAGAAGCTTGTGTTCTGCAAGTGAAAGCTGCATTAAAGTGCCAGCCCAAAGATGCACAAAATCACTTTCACAGTCTTTTACCGTAAATGTTCCCTCCTGGTGGAATGACCTGCCCAGCTCAATCCAAGTCCTTCAAGAATTTTTAAAGAAAACCTTTCAAGAAATGGCTAAAGACACATTTTATCTATTTACACTTGCCCCTATTGCACTCTCTATTCTATTTCTATTCTAACTACTTGTTTTCGTTTATTTAAAAATAGAATAAAAAATAAATTGACCCTCCAACACTAGCGTTCTCTATTCTTTACTTGTTTTCTTTCTATTTATTATTAAAAAAAATAACCTTGCTACATTGAAAATAACCTTGCTAATAATGACTTGTCATAGCACTTGACATATTACTTACATTTTATTGCTCTTTTGTTGGTTCTGATTGCTTCTATTGCACTCATTGCACAGACATGTCTTCACAGACATTTTCAACATCTCACTAAGTCAGGCTGTTGTCCCCACATGCTTCAAAGCTACCACCATCATTCCAGTCCCGAAGAAGTCATCTCCATCCTGCTTCAATGACTAACGTCCAGTAGCACCCACTCCTATTCTCATGAAGTGCTTTGAACGGCTAGTCATGCAACACATCAAATCTGCCCCCCCCCCTCCCTGGACCCCTTCCAGTTTGCATATAGGTCCAATCGCTTGACCGATGATGCCATCGCCACTGCCCTCCACCCAGCCCTCACACATCTGGACAAAACGGACAGGTATGCCAGATACCTGTCAGATTTCAGTTCAGCATTCAACACAATCATCCCTCAACAGCTCATTCATAAACTGGTCCAGCTGGGGCTCAATACATCACTGTGCAACTGGCTGTTGGACTTTCTGACCGGGAGACCTCAGGCAGTACGGGTCGGCAGTAACACATCCAGCACCATCACACTGAACACAGGGGCCCCCCAAGGATGTGTGCTGAGCCCCCTCCTCTTCACTCTGCTGACCCACGACTGCACACCGTCACACAACTCCAACCTCTTCATTACATTTGCTGATGACACGACTGTGGTGGGTCTCATCCGCAACAGAGATGAGACAAACTACAGGAGCGAGGTGAGCCGCCTGGCCGGGTGGTGCAGTGACAACAATCTCTCTCTGAATGTGGAGAAGATGAAGGAGATTGTCGTTGACTTCAGGAGAGTGCACTCTCTGCATGCTCCTCTGACCATCAATGGTGCGACTGTGGAGAGAGTGAGCAGCACCAAGTTCCTGGGTGTACACATCACAGAGGACCTCTCCTGGACCAACAACACTGCAGCACTAGCCAAGAAAGCACAACAGCGTCTCTACTTCCTCCGCAAACTCAGAAGAGCCAGAGCCCCGGCCCCCATCATGTGCACCTTCTACAGAGGCACCATCGAGAGCATTCTGACTAGCTGCATCACTGTGTGGTATGGCGCCTGCAACGCGTCCTGCCGCAAGTCCCTTCAACGGATAGTGAGAGCAGCTGAGAAGATCGTTGGTGTCTCTCTCTCTCTCCCCTCCCTCCAGGACATCTACAGCACCCGTCTCACCCGCAAAGCCCTCTACATTGCAGGTGATACCACCCACCCGACACACAGCTTCTTCAGTCTGCTACCATCAGGGAGGAGACTGCGGAGTCTCCAGGCCAGGACCAACAGACTGAAGGACAGCTTCATCCACCAGGCTGTCAGGAAGCTGAACTCCCTCCCGTCCTTGCCCCCCTCCCCTCTCTTACACCACACACCACTGAACTCTGCCCCCCCCGCCCCCCACACACCACCCCCACCCCCACCCCCCGCACACCACACACACACACACATACACACTGTGACAAGCACCAGTCACTTTGTACAGCATTGGACTGACCTCATTCAACTACTTCTTCTGACAGTCTGAATAAAGACTGCTCTCTTTTTGTCACTTTAAATAGAATAGACTTAATAAGCTCTTTGCACTACACCATTCATATTCTGCACTGTCTGTGTATTTCACTGGTTTGCACTATCTACCATGTGCCTTATGCCACTTTATCTATTTTTTATTATTATTATTATTTTTATTTTTATTTTTTTCTACATGTCCTTATTTGTATATTTGTGCATTCTACTGTTAGTGTTTAGTGTTATCTGTATGCACCAGGGAGTAAGAGAGTAATGCAATTTCAATTCTCTGTATGTATGTACGGTACATGTGGTAGAATTGACAATAAAGCTGACTTTGACTTTTGACTGATTTGCTTTGGATAAAAGTGCCTGCTAAATGTGAATGTAAATGGATGTAAACACACATTACAATAAATTAACATATGCCAAATATTATATAGGTACATATTATATAGTCATATTAAGTAAAGTAAATCACCATGTTTAAAGATTAAGGATCATTCATTTCCAGTCATTGAAGTCCTAAAACATCCTAAAACAACTTGAGAGATGCAGGCAGTTCCAGTACAACATCCTTCAGGCTAAATCCAACAGAAAACATGCATCCATGAGGTGTAAATGTACAAGATACATCTTTAGTCTCACTTTTGAAAGGTTTAGTTAGCACAGGGAAACATTTTCACTGTTTTTACTGCACCAAAACCACCCTATTTTGTGGGCTAGTGCCCACAAATCCTGCCTGGATTCACCTGTGAGAGGATAGTGACCGTTCCTTTGCTCCCCTTCTCCACAATCCAGATTGGTGTTACTTTGAGATTTGTTTTATTTTATGAATATATTTTTGGTAACATGCTATTATGATAGTATACTTTGAAGTAACTTTGTAACTTATTCTAGTAACCCTAACCTTAATCTAACAGTCTACTTATACTGAATCCTGCCTTATTGTTGTGGCTTACAAGCCAGCTGTGACAACTCCAAATCCATGTAATGTAAAGACCTAGCCTGTTTTCAGAATTTGAATATCTAGATCTTTTTGCTGCTTGCCATGGTAAGTGATTGTTCTTGTGGAACTGATGAAACAAGCTGTTCAGTCCAGTTCTTCAGAATGACTGCAGTCACACACAGCTGTTCAGAATCAGCTGATTCCAGCCATGAGCCAATGGGTGGATTTCACTCTGGGGAAGTCCAGTTTTAGCTTCGCAATCATAACCTTTTTTTGGCCTGTCAAAACTGAAACTCCACCAGTAGTTCCTCAAGGCACTGGTACGCTCTTTCAATTCAACCAGATCTAAAATCATCACTGTTTTCATTTCCTGTGATATATGCTCTAAGATCTCTAGAGATTTGAGCGGTGCATGTGTTTCATTCAGCAGCTTCATCACAGGAGTTTTAAATCTTTATTATGCACTGGTATATGCAGTCCTAAAAGAATTAGCTTTTTCATGGGCTACATTGGCATTGATTTCTGTTTCTGTTAGGACGCGTTTCTGTTTCCTGATGTGTAATTGTACACACATGAATTTGTTTTCTAACCTTACTTTATAATGTGACCTCATTATCACATAATGAGAAAGCAGAAAACAGATTTGTTTTTGCAATAAATAAATAAATAAATAAAATACGACATTGCATATGTATCCAGACCCTTAACTCAGTACCTTGTTGAAGCACCTTTGACAATGATTACAGCTCAAGTCTTTTTGGGTATGATGTGATTAGATTTGCTCACCTGGATTTGGGGATTTTCTGTCATTCTTTTCAGCAGATCCTCTCTCGCTCTGTCAAGTTGAATGGGGACCATCGGTGGACAGACGTTTTCAGGTTTCTCCAGAAATGTTTGTTTGGGTTCAAGTCCAGTCCTTGCTTTACTGTTGGGATATTGTGCAGGTGCCAGGTGGACGTGATGGGTTGGTCCCTTTTTAAAAGAGGAATGGTGGGTTTGATTTATTTTTTATTTTGTTGGATGACTTTTTCTTTAATACGTATATTGGTATGGTATCTGTACTATTAAAGTCTGCATGAAATCCAAATGGACCATGATCATTTTCTTAATGCATGTTACTGGTCTATTTGTGAATGATTCATCTGTGCATATATTTTCAAAATGCTGCATTCAATTTTGTGAACAAACAGTTGCGTTTTGTTTTGATTGTGTGGATCAAACTTTTTTTGTTCGGATTTAAACACTGGGCAAGGTGTGAATAGAAAAACTACAGAAAATAATATCACACTTTCTCCTTTATCCACATCACTGTCATGCTAATGCCTGCACACAGACCGCTCGTTAAAGTCATCAAACCAATACACAAGCAGATACAAATGTGGCCGGAAGGGTCGTCAGAGGCACTTCAAGACTGTTTCGACACCACTGACTGGAATATGTTTAAACAGGCTGCCACATACAACAACACCACAGACCTCCAAGAGTACTCAGAGACTGTCACTGCCTACATCACCAAGTGTATTGATGATGTAACGGTCACAAAGACTATCACTGTCCAGGCCAACCAGAAGCTGTGGCTGACAGGGGAGGTCTACAGACTTCTGAAGGCTCGGAATGCTGCCTTTAGAGCTGGAGATGAGGAGGGCCTAAGGACAGCTAGGGCCAACCTATCCCGCGGCATCAGAGAGGCCAAGAGACAGTACTCCAGGAGGATAGCCCACCGTTTCAGTGACAGCAGAGACACTCGGAGCCTGTGGCAGGGGATTCAGACCATTACGGACTACAAGCCCCCACCACAGACCTGTGACAGCACCATCCCCCTGCTGAACGAGCTGAATGCCTTCTTTGCTCGCTTTGAGGAACAAAACAGCACCACTGCACAGAAGACTCCACCTCCTCCAGGCGACCAGATGATGACGCTGTCCCCGCACAGCATGAGGAGATCCCTCAGCAGGATCAATGCACGCAAAGCTCCGGGACCTGACAACATTCCTGGGCGTGTACTGAGAGACTGTGCAGTGGAACTCACTGATGTCTTCACAGACATTTTCAACATCTCACTAAGCCAGGCTGTTGTCCCCACATGCTTCAAAGCTACCACTATCATTCCAGTCCCGAAGAAGTCATCTCCATCCTGCTTCAATGACTACCGTCCAGTAGCACTCACTCCTATTCTCATGAAGTGCTTTGAACGGTTAGTCATGCAGCACATCAAGTCTGCCCCCCCCCCTCCCTGGACCCCTTCCAGTTTGCATATAGGTCCAATCGCTCGACCGATGATGCCATCGCCACTGCCCTCCACCCAGCCCTCACACACCTAGACAAAACGGACACGTATGTCAGATTGCTGTTCATAGATTTCAGTTCAGCATTCAACACAATCATCCCTCAACAGCTCATCCATAAACTGGTCCAGCTGGGGCTCAATACGTCGCTGTGCAACTGGCTGTTGGACTTTCTGACCGGGAGACCTCAGGCAGTACGGGTCGGCAGTAACACATCCAGCACCATCACACTGAACACAGGGGCCCCCCAAGGATGTGTGCTGAGCCCCCTCCTCTTCACTCTGCTGACCCACGACTGCACACCGTCACACAACTCCAACCGCTTCATTAAATTTGCGGATGACACGACTGTGGTGGGTCTCATCAGCAACAGAGATGAGACAAACTACAGGAGCGAGGTGAGCCGCCTGGCCGGGTGGTGCAGTGACAACAATCTCTCTCTGAATGTGGAGAAGACGAAGGAGATTGTCGTTGACTTCAGGAGAGTGCACACTCAGCATGCTCCTCTGACCATCAATGGTGCGACCGTGGAGAGAGTGAGCAGCACCAAGTTCCTGGGTGTACACATCACAGAGGACCTCTCCTGGACCAACAACACTGCAGCACTAGCCAAGAAAGCACAACAGCATCTCTACTTCCTCCGCAAACTAAGAAGAGCCAGAGCCCCGGCCCCCATCATGTGCACCTTCTACAGAGGCACCATCGAGAGCATTCTGACTAGCTGCATCACTGTGTGGTATGGCGCCTGCAACGCGTCCTGCCGCAAGTCCCTTCAACGGATAGTGAGAGCAGCTGAGAAGATCGTTGGTGTCTCTCTCCCCTCCCTCCAGGACATTTACAACACCCGTCTCACCCGCAAAGCCCTCAGCATTGCAGGTGATCCCACCCACCCGACACACAACTTCTTCAGTCTGCTTCCATCAGGGAGGAGACTGAGGAGTCTCCAAGCCAGGACAAACAGACTGAAAGACAGCTTCATCCACCAGGCTGTCAGGAAGCTGAACTCCCTCCCGTCCTTGCCCCCCTCCCCTCTCTTACCCCACAAATCACTGAACTCGGTTGGGACAGTATGGAAAACGCAAATAAAAAAAGAAAGTAGTGATTTCTAAATTTACTTTGACTTGTATTTCATTGCAGACAATATGAACACAAAATATTTCATGTTTTGTCTGGTCAACTTCATGTCATTTGTAAATATACATCCTTTCCTGTCATTCAGACCTGCAACACATTCCAAAAAAAGTTGGGACAGGAGCAATTTAGGGCTAGTAATGAGGTAAAAATGGTTAAATAATGATGTGATTTGAAACAGTTGATGTCAACAGGTGATTGTAATTATGATTTGGTACAAAAGCAGCATCCAAGAAAGGTCTAGTCCTTTAGGAGCAAAGATGGGCCGAGGATCACCAGTTTGCCAACAAATACGTGAGAAAATTATTGAAATGATTAAAAACAATGTTCCTCAAAGTATGCCTTTTCAGTATGCGTGCAATAGTCGGCAAACTTATGGATCCCACATTGTTGAACATGTCTTCATTGTCCAAGATATGCTGGCGAATTTCTGTAAGGCGAATATCATTTCTGGCCCGAACCAAATCGACCACAGCCTGCTCTTGTTGGTCAGTTAGAATTTTGCCTCTGCCTCCACTATTTGGCCTGGTCACAATTCTACAGGGAACATTAGAGTAAGAAGACACTTGGTCACATCACCTATTCTGTGATACACATTGGTATGCAGTCATTTGACAATTGAGAGTAGCATAATGTTTAGTGCATGCTGATAACTTACCGGTTCTCATTGCGGAAAGTTCTGATTATTGAGGTCACGGTTGACCTTCTGAGGTTTGGTTGTATCATTGTAGCCGCCTCAGTCATTGTCATGCCACGATTTATGACATGGTCTACAACTATTGCCCGAATTTCATTGGACACTCTATGCTGTTGCTGCCGCTGTCTTGGTCCGTGGCCTTGTCCTCTACCACGTTCCCCCACACCTCTCAAACGAGGCCCACGACCACCTCTCAGAAGTGGTGCCTGTCCTCTACCACGTTCCCCCACACCTCTCAAACGAGGCCCACGACCACCTCTCAGAAGGGGTGCCTGTCCCCTGCCATTCCTTTGACCAACACGTCTTCCTCCCACCACTGCTTGACCTCCATTGTCAAGTCAAGTCAAGTCAAGTCACCTTTATTTATATAGCGCTTTTAACAATACAGATTGTGTCAAAGCACTTAACAGTATCAAGTTGGAGGATAGAGTGTCAGTAATGTATAATAATAAGATTAAACACTCAATTTTCAGTTAAAGGCATTTCATTATTGAATTCAAAGATGTCATTGTCTAGCTAAGTTTAGTATAAATAATGTCTATGAAATTAAATTGACGATAATTGCTAGAAATTAAGTGTCCCCAACTGAGCATGCCAGAGGCGACAGCGGCAAGGAACCAAAACTCCCTCTGTGACAGAGTGGAGAAAAAAAAACCTTGGGAGAAACCAGGCTCAGTCGGGGGGCCAGTTCTCCTCTGGCCAGGATATTATTTTTTATTTATTGTTTTAATTAAGACTTTAAATGTATTATATTTCTATTTAATATTGTTGCAATTTCTAACAATAATAGTATTATGTAGTTAGGTATTTTATTATATTTTTATTTATTTGTTTTATTTTTTGTTTTATTGTATTTTAAGTCGAGGTCGTCACTGGGATTATGTCCCGGGGCTCATCCAGGGGTCCGGCCTCCGCCGACAATCTGGGCCGCAGTCATCATCTCCCGGCGCCAATCCACCATCTGATCCGGACACGAACTGAGAAACAGAATAAGATAGAAACAGACTAATATTAGCGTAGATGTCCATATTTTTACGATGTAACAAGTACATCGTGTGTTATGGGAAGTGTTCCCGGTTCCGGTTGATCTAATTAATGCAGCCTAACAATCCTTTAACGGATTTGAATAATAGAAGTGTATTAGTGTGTTATGTGTACGCCAGGTTAAAGAGGTGGGTCTTTAATCTAGATTTAAACTGACAGAGTGTGTCTGCCTCCCGAACAGTGTTTGGTAAATTGTTCCAGAGTTTGGGCGCTAAATAGGAAAAAGATCTGCCGCCCGCAGTTGATTTTGATATTCTAGGTATTATCAAACGGCCAGAGTTTTGAGAACGCAGTGGACGTGAAGGACTATAATGCGATAAGAGCTCGCTCAAGTACTGAGGAGCTAAACCATTCAGGGCTTTATAAGTAATTAACAAGATTTTAAAATCTATACGATGTTTAGTAGGGAGCCAGTGCAGTGTTGACAGAACCGGGCTAATGTGGTCATACTTCCTGGTTCTAGTAAGAACTCTAGCTGCTGCATTTTGAACCATCTGTAATTTGTTTATTAAGCGTGCAGAACAACCACCCAATAAAGCATTACAATAATCTAACCTTGAGGTCATAAACGCATGAATTAATATTTCTGCATTTGACATTGAGAGCATAGGTCTCAGTTTAGATATATTTTTAAGATGAAAAAATGCAGTTCTACAAATGCTAGAAACGTGGCTGTCAAAGGAGAGATTACTATTAAATAGCACACCTAGGTTCCTGACTGATGACGAAGAATTTACAGAGCAGCCATCAAGTGTTAGACAGTGTTCTAGGTTATTACTTGTGGGGGTTTTAGGTCCGATAAGTAACACCTCTGTTTTTTCAGAATTTAGCAGTAAGAAATTACTCGTCATCCAGTTTTTTATATCGACTATGCATTCCATAAGTTTCTCAATTTGGTGTGTTTCACCAGGCCGTGAAGAAATATAGAGCTGAGTATCATCAGCATAACAGTGAAAGCTAACCCCGTGTTTCCTAATGATATTTCCCAAGGGTAACATGTAAAGCGTGAAAAGTAACGGCCCTAGTACTGAGCCTTGAGGAACTCCATACTGCACTTGTGATCGATATGATACCTCTTCATTCACTGCTACGAATTGATGGCGGTCAGATAAGTACGATTTGAACCATGCTAATGCACTTCCACTAATGCCAACAAAGTTTTCTAGTCTATTCAAAAGAATGTTGTGATCGATAGTGTCGAACGCAGCGCTAAGATCCAGTAGAACTAATAGAGAGATACAACCACGATCAGATGATAAGAGCAGGTCATTTGTAACTCTAATGAGAGCAGTCTCAGTAGCCTGCACACAGACCGCTCGTTAAAGTCATCAAACCAATACACAAGCAGATACAAATGTGGCCGGAAGGGTCGTCAGAGGCACTTCAAGACTGTTTCGACACCACTGACTGGAATATGTTTAAACAGGCTGCCACATACAACAACACCACAGACCTCCAAGAGTACTCAGAGACTGTCACTGCCTACATCACCAAGTGTATTGATGATGTAACGGTCACAAAGACTATCACTGTCCAGGCCAACCAGAAGCTGTGGCTGACAGGGGAGGTCTACAGACTTCTGAAGGCTCGGAATGCTGCCTTTAGAGCTGGAGATGAGGAGGGCCTAAGGACAGCTAGGGCCAACCTATCCCGCGGCATCAGAGAGGCCAAGAGACAGTACTCCAGGAGGATAGCCCACCGTTTCAGTGACAGCAGAGACACTCGGAGCCTGTGGCAGGGGATTCAGACCATTACGGACTACAAGCCCCCACCACAGACCTGTGACAGCACCATCCCCCTGCTGAACGAGCTGAATGCCTTCTTTGCTCGCTTTGAGGAACAAAACAGCACCACTGCACAGAAGACTCCACCTCCTCCAGGCGACCAGATGATGACGCTGTCCCCGCACAGCATGAGGAGATCCCTCAGCAGGATCAATGCACGCAAAGCTCCGGGACCTGACAACATTCCTGGGCGTGTACTGAGAGACTGTGCAGTGGAACTCACTGATGTCTTCACAGACATTTTCAACATCTCACTAAGCCAGGCTGTTGTCCCCACATGCTTCAAAGCTACCACTATCATTCCAGTCCCGAAGAAGTCATCTCCATCCTGCTTCAATGACTACCGTCCAGTAGCACTCACTCCTATTCTCATGAAGTGCTTTGAACGGTTAGTCATGCAGCACATCAAGTCTGCCCCCCCCCCTCCCTGGACCCCTTCCAGTTTGCATATAGGTCCAATCGCTCGACCGATGATGCCATCGCCACTGCCCTCCACCCAGCCCTCACACACCTAGACAAAACGGACACGTATGTCAGATTGCTGTTCATAGACTTCAGTTCAGCATTCAACACAATCATCCCTCAACAGCTCATCCATAAACTGGTCCAGCTGGGGCTCAATACGTCGCTGTGCAACTGGCTGTTGGACTTTCTGACCGGGAGACCTCAGGCAGTACGGGTCGGCAGTAACACATCCAGCACCATCACACTGAACACAGGGGCCCCCCAAGGATGTGTGCTGAGCCCCCTCCTCTTCACTCTGCTGACCCACGACTGCACACCGTCACACAACTCCAACCGCTTCATTAAATTTGCGGATGACACGACTGTGGTGGGTCTCATCAGCAACAGAGATGAGACAAACTACAGGAGCGAGGTGAGCCGCCTGGCCGGGTGGTGCAGTGACAACAATCTCTCTCTGAATGTGGAGAAGACGAAGGAGATTGTCGTTGACTTCAGGAGAGTGCACACTCAGCATGCTCCTCTGACCATCAATGGTGCGACCGTGGAGAGAGTGAGCAGCACCAAGTTCCTGGGTGTACACATCACAGAGGACCTCTCCTGGACCAACAACACTGCAGCACTAGCCAAGAAAGCACAACAGCATCTCTACTTCCTCCGCAAACTAAGAAGAGCCAGAGCCCCGGCCCCCATCATGTGCACCTTCTACAGAGGCACCATCGAGAGCATTCTGACTAGCTGCATCACTGTGTGGTATGGCGCCTGCAACGCGTCCTGCCGCAAGTCCCTTCAACGGATAGTGAGAGCAGCTGAGAAGATCGTTGGTGTCTCTCTCCCCTCCCTCCAGGACATTTACAACACCCGTCTCACCCGCAAAGCCCTCAGCATTGCAGGTGATCCCACCCACCCGACACACAACTTCTTCAGTCTGCTTCCATCAGGGAGGAGACTGAGGAGTCTCCAAGCCAGGACAAACAGACTGAAAGACAGCTTCATCCACCAGCTGTCAGGAAGCTGAACTCCGTCCTTGCCCCCCTCCCCTCTCTTACCCCAGAATCACTGAACTCGGACCACCCCACCCACACACCACCCCCACCACACCACCCACCCACACACACACACACACACACACTCACACTGAGACAAGCACCGGTCACTTGTACAGCATTGGACTGACCTCATTCATTCAACTACTCGTCTGGCAGTCTGAATAAAAGACTGCTCCTGTCACTTAAATAGTCTTATAAGCTCTTTGCACTACACCATTTATATTCTGCACTGTTTTTTGTTTGTATATCTCACTGATGCCATGTGCCCTATGCCACTTTATCAATTTTTTTATATATTTTATTTCTTATTTAATGTTTTATTTTTTTCCTACATGTCCTTATTTGTATATTTGTAATAGTTGCATTTTTGTGTATGTATGTGTGTGCATGTACAACCCCAAATCAGAAAAAGTTGGGACAGTATGGAAAACGCAAATAAAAAAAGAAAGTAGTGATTTCTAAATTTACTTTGACTTGTATTTCATTGCAGACAATATGAACACAAAATATTTCATGTTTTGTCTGGTCAACTTCATGTCATTTGTAAATATACATCCTTTCCTGTCATTCAGACCTGCAACACATTCCAAAAAAAGTTGGGACAGGAGCAATTTAGGGCTAGTAATGAGGTAAAAATGGTTAAATAATGATGTGATTTGAAACAGTTGATGTCAACAGGTGATTGTAATTATGATTTGGTACAAAAGCAGCATCCAAGAAAGGTCTAGTCCTTTAGGAGCAAAGATGGGCCGAGGATCACCAGTTTGCCAACAAATACGTGAGAAAATTATTGAAATGTTTAAAAACAATGTTCCTCAAAGTATGCCTTTTCAGTATGCGTGCAATAGTCGGCAAACTTATGGATCCCACATTGTTGAACATGTCTTCATTGTCCAAGATATGCTGTCGAATTTCTGTAAGGCGAATATCATTTCTGGCCCGAACCAAATCGACCACAGCCTGCTCTTGTTGGTCAGTTAGAATTTTGCCTCTGCCTCCACTATTTGGCCTGGTCACAATTCTACAGGGAACATTAGAGTAAGAAGACACTTGGTCACATCACCTATTCTGTGATACACATTGGTATGCAGTCATTTGACAATTGAGAGTAGCATAATGTTTAGTGCATGCTGATAACTTACCGGTTCTCATTGCGGAAAGTTCTGATTATTGAGGTCACGGTTGACCTTCTGAGGTTTGGTTGTATCATTGTAGCCGCCTCAGTCATTGTCATGCCACGATTTATGACATGGTCTACAACTATTGCCCGAATTTCATTGGACACTCTATGCTGTTGCTGCCGCTGTCTTGGTCCGTGGCCTTGTCCTCTACCACGTTCCCCCACACCTCTCAAACGAGGCCCACGACCACCTCTCAGAAGTGGTGCCTGTCCTCTACCACGTTCCCCCACACCTCTCAAACGAGGCCCACGACCACCTCTCAGAAGGGGTGCCTGTCCCCTGCCATTCCTTTGACCAACACGTCTTCCTCCCACCACTGCTTGACCTCCATTGTGACCTGGATCACCTGCTGGCTCCATGTTACGTATCACTATGCTCTTGCAATTTACAGTAATCCCAATCAACTCTTTATATACTCATTCCACAGATTGTGTCACTCAATCATCAGTAACGAGTATGGCAGAAGTTGGACAAGCAATTAGAAGGGCCTGCATCTATACAGTGCAGTACTGTCAATACTGTAATATAGATCTGAAACAGGTGGTACAGTATTTGGGACCATAGACACAGTGTCTGATGAAGGCATTATGATAAAATATTAGGCTACATTCATGGATATTGATAGTCTAATTGGTCTCATGCTCCACGCTAATTGGTGATAATGAATGTCGTTATCTTGAAACTTTCATGATTTACTGATAATTGCATGGAAGATTAAGTTTGTCTGTTTCCATACAACTGATGCATGCCAGAGGCGACATGCAAGGCAAGGCAAGGCAAGTTTATTTATATAGCACATTTCATGACAGAGTGGTAATTTAAAGTGCTTTACATAAAAGAAACCTGGAAGAATCATTCACAGGCAATCAAAACAAGGGCAGTTAAAAATAATAAAACAAGGAATTTTAAAATGATATAGAAATTGATTTAAAATGAAATTTAAAACAGTTAAATAGAAGAGGATTATACATAAAAATATACAATGCAACAGTTACTTATCATTTCTGAGCAGTTGTAATCAATTGATAGTTAGATCATTGTAAGGAAATGAATAGACACTCATTTGAAATGTAATGTGTGAGGTCCTTTTGAAATAGTAGTACTTTGATGTTAAGTTGTGTCATATTGAACAGGTGATTTTTGTTGAATGAACAAACGATCTAAGTTTTATGTGTATTGTATCCAAGCAATTGAGAAAATGGTTAGAGTTTTGAAAAATGTGCATTTTGATCATTGGTTGTGAGTTTTGTGTCTAGAGTTGTGAAAAATGACATCCAGGTTCTGAAAATAGTAGCAAAGTGCTTGTAAAAACTGTAAACAGTTTACTCACATTTTGAATGTAAAAAAAATCTTTGGTAATAAGCACATGCAGTTATTTTTTTTCTCTACCGCTGCATATTTTGTACTTTATCTTGGCTTAATATATTCTCATTTACTACGAACTGAGTCATAAACATTAATCAAAACATGTAATCAGAAACTTTGACATGTCAGAATAGTTCATAAAGACGTAGATAGCTAAACATAATTTATATGAATTAAATGGTTAATCCAAGAATTACATCGTAGGCTTTTATGGACAGTATAAACACCGGTCAATGCACATGCATTGATCGTACATTAACTGCAGCTAATACAACAATCTATCTGCTACCACTGGATACCATCCAATGCACATCCATGACATTTGCGTATCCAGCTTATGTACATGTGTACTGCCACCGTTGCACATTACTGTGTATGTATATATGTGTACTTTAATGTAGAATGTGTACATACGGTGTATAGAGTGTGTCTTGACAACTCGTAAGTATGTAAGTATATGTATGTGTATAAATTGTATCCAGATATATATGTACGCATATAATAGGATATATATATGATTTGTACTTATCTGTATTTTTGCAGTTCTACTGTTTGATGTTCTAGTGTTATCTGTATGCAAACAGGCCAGAGTTTTAGAGTAACGCAAGTTTCAATTCTCTGTATGATGTACGGTACATGTGGCAGAATTGACGATAAGAGCTCGACTCAAGTACTTTTGAGCTTTGACCATTCAGGGCTTTATTAAGTAAATTAACAGATTTTCAAAGTAATCTAGTACGATGTATCAAATCATGAATAGGGAGCCAGTGTAAGTGTATCCCATATTATCCTTTAGGCTCATTGCTGGTCATACTTCCTGTGTTTTAGGTAAGAACCTTTTGTCCTACATCATTGCTAGTCTTTACTTGTTACACAGACGTGCCACCTTTGTCATACTTAAAGCGTGACAGTTCAACTCACCCAAGTGACAATTCTGTCATTGTTCAATAATCTGTCACACAAAGAGACTTTCGTTCATTTCTGAAACGCAAATGAATTAATATTTCTGCATTTGACATCTGAGAGCATAGGTCTCAGTCCTTCAGATATGATTTAAGTCCATGCAAACAAAACCCTGCAGTTCTACAAATGCTAGAAACGTGGCTGTCAAAGGAGAGATTACTATTAAATAGCACACCTAGGTTCCTGACTGATGACGAAGAATTTACAGAGCAGCCATCAAGTGTTAGACAGTGTTCTAGGTTATTACTTGTGTGGGGTTTTAGGTCCGATAAGTAACACCTCTGTTTTTTCAGAATTTAGCAGTAAGAAATTACTCGTCATCCAGTTTTTTATATCGACTATGCATTCCATAAGTTTCTCAATTTGGTGTGTTTCACCAGGCCGTGAAGAAATATAGAGCTGAGTATCATCAGCATAACAGTGAAAGCTAACCCCGTGTTTCCTAATGATATTTCCCAAGGGTAACATGTAAAGCGTGAAAAGTAACGGCCCTAGTACTGAGCCTTGAGGAACTCCATACTGCACTTGTGATCGATATGATACCTCTTCATTCACTGCTACGAATTGATGGCGGTCAGATAAGTACGATTTGAACCATGCTAATGCACTTCCACTAATGCCAACAAAGTTTTCTAGTCTATTCAAAAGAATGTTGTGATCGATAGTGTCGAACGCAGCGCTAAGATCCAGTAGAACTAATAGAGAGATACAACCACGATCAGATGATAAGGCAGGTCATTTGTAACTCTAATGAGAGCAGTCTCAGTACTATGATACGGTCTAAATCCTGACTGGAAATCCTCACAGATATCATTTTTCTCTAAGAAGGAATATAATTGTGAGGATACAACCTTTTCTAATATCTTTGACAGAAAAGGGAGATTCGAGATCGGTCTGTAATTAACTAGATCTTTGGGGTCAAGTTGTGGTTTTTTAATGAGAGGCTTAATAACAGCCAATTTAAAGTTTTTGGGGACATATCCTAATGACAATGACGAATTAATAATAGCCAAAAGAGGATCTATGACTTCTGGAAGCACCTCTTTTAGTAGTTTAGATGGAATAGGGTCTAACATACATGTTGTTGGTTTAGATGAATTAACAAGTTTATACATTCTTCTCTCCTATAGTAGAGAATGAGTGGAATTGTTCCTCAGGGGATCTATAATACACTATTTGATGTGATGATATAGCTGACGGCTGCATGGTTACAATTTGATCTCTAATAGTATCAATCTTGGAAGTAAAGTAGTTCATAAAATCATTACTGCTGTGATGTTGGGAAATGTCAACACCTGTTGATGCTTTATTTTTTGTTAATTTTGCCACTGTATTGAATAAATACCTGGGGTTATGTTTGTTTTGTTCTAAAAGAGACGAAAAGTAATCAGATCTAGCAGTTTTTAAAGCTTTTCTGTAGGATAGGGTACTTTCCCGCCAGGCTAAACGAAATACCTCTAGTTTTGTTTTCCTCCAGCTGCGCTCCATTTTCCGGGCTGCTCTCTTTAGAGTGCGAGTGTGCTCATTATACCACGGTGTTGGACTCTTTTCCTTAATCTTCCTTAAGCGTAAAGGAGCAATTGTATCTAAAGTGCTAGAAAAGAGAGAGTTCATAGTTTCTGTTACATCATCAAGTTGTTCTGAGCTGTTGGATATGCTGAGGAATTGAGATAAATCAGGAAGATTACTTACAAAGCAGTCTTTTGTGGTAGAAGTGATGGTTCTACCATATTTATAAGAAGGAGTAGAATTTACAGCTTTAGCTATATGGAGTTTACACAAGACTAGATAATGATCTGATATATCATCGCTTTGCTGCAGAATTTCAACACCACTAACATCAATTCCATGTGACAGTATTAAATCTAGAGTATGATATCGACTATGAGTAGGTCCTGAAACGTGTTGTCTAACCCCAATAGAGTTCAGAATGTCTCTGAATGCTGATCCTAATGCATCTTTTTCATTATCGACATGGATATTAAAATCACCCACAATTAGGACTCTATCTGCAGCCAGCACTAACTCTGATAGAAAATCAGCAAATTCTTTAATAAAGTCTGTATTTTGCCCTGGTGGCCTGTATACAGTAGCCAGTACAATTGTTACGGAGGATTTATCATTGATACTTCTAACTGACCAACAAGAGCAGGCTGGGTCGATTTGGTTGGGCCAGAAAATATTCGCCTTACAGAAATTCACCAGCATATCTTGGACAATGAAGAATGTTCAACAATGTGGGATCCATAAGTTTGCCGACTATTGCACGCATACTGAAAAGGCACCAGGTATCTATAAAACAACTATACCATGTGCCTTTCGAAAGAAATGCAGACAGAGTGAAGCAAATGAGGATTGAGTATGTTCAGGTAAGTTCAGCTTCAAGATGGCTGTTGTAAAAACATTCCCAAAAATTCTACATTGTACAGTAATCTCTAAATCTCTTTCCAAAATTTATTTTTAGAGGGTGATGGAGCTGGATGCTGATGACGACCATCACAAATTCATATATTTGGATGAGGCAGGTTTTAATCTGGCCAAGACAAGGAGGAGAGGTCGAAATTTCATTGGCCAGCGGGCAACCATCCAAGTACCTGGACAACGTGGGGCCAACATTACCATGTGTGCGGCTATATCAGAAGATGGTGTGGTGGGACGCAGACCTCATATTGGACCATATAGCTAATGCAGCTCTCCTTGTCACCTTTCTTGATGAGCTCGATCAGGTTTGTAGAGCTGAAGGTGTGACCTATGTCATTGTGTGGGACAATGTCAGGTTCCATCATGCTCATGTGGTGCAAGCATGGTTTCAGGCCCATGCGCAATTTACCACCCTGTATTTACCCCCATACTCTCCCTTCCTTAACCCGATTGAGGAATTTTTCTCCGCATGGAGATGGAAGGTTCATGATAGGCACCCTCATGAACAAGTCACTCTTCTCCAGGCCATGGATGACGCCTGCAATGACATCACAGCAGACCAGTGTCAGGCCTGGATTTGCCATGCCCGAAGGTTTTTTCCAAGATGTTTGGCTAATGAAAACATCCATTGTGATGTAGATGAGAACCTGTGGCCAAATCCACAACACAGAGTTGATGACAATGTAGAAGTACAGTAATCACTCCTGTTTTGTTTCTTACAGTACAAGCAAGTTGAGGAACACTGCATTTGATGTTTTACAGTACTGTCTTTTCTTTTCTATTTCATAGATAATTATTTTTGCTTTGATTCAAATAAACTTATGTTGTGATTGTACTGTAGTGTTTTGCATCAATATATTACAAACTTTGTTCAATGATTCCACTGTGTCTGTAGTATTCTCTCTACTACTGCAGTACTTTTACAGAGATGTATTTACTGTACATGTAGTACCATAATGAAACCTGTATCACCTATTTTGTTCTACAATATTTAATGATTGTACGAACAATGACACAGTGAAACTATCGGTTGCTTGTGTGTGGGTGATCTATAGTTATGTTTCAATGGTATTTCAGTAAATTTGTTTTTTGAACCAATGATTGTGCAAGTGAAAGATTTCTTTAAAGATGTGAATGCACAATGCAATGTTTTGAACATTAGACAGCCTGTGTTACAAGTGATAACCGTTTTGAGTTTTGTGTCTAGAGATGTGAAAAATGACATCAAGGTTCTGAAAATAGTAGCAAAGTGATTGTAAAAAACTGTAATGATAAAGTCTCTTATGATTGTGTACTTTTAATGATAAAGGGAGTTATTTAATAGTTAAAGTGTGAGATAAGTTTGATGGTTAAAATGTGTTATTCAGTTAAGTTTAATGGTTAAAGTGTGTTATTCAGGTAAGTTGAATGGTTAAAGTGTGTTATTCAGTTAAGTTTAATGGTTAAAGTGTGTTATTCAGGTAAGTTGAATGGTTAAAGTGTGTTATTCAGTTAAGTTTAATGGTTAAAGTGTGTTATTCAGGTAAGTTGAATGGTTAAAGTGTGTTATTCAGGTAAGTTGAATGGTTAAAGTGTGTTATTCAGGTAAGTTGAATGGTTAAAGTGTGTTATTGAGGTGATTGGTTCAAGAGTGTGAGGGGTCTGATCGTGTCGCTCCGCCCTGAGATCAGACAGGAAGTGAATGGAGACACAGACTGAGAACAGGCCAGAGTTTCACTCACACTCTTTCATGAAATAAACTCATGAAATATCAGCTGAGCACACCACTCAACAACACACACTACAGAACACAGCACAGCACCTCTGAAGCGCAGCAGACAGAAGAAACTGCTCGGAAGAGATGAGATGCGCGCTTTACTCTTCTAAACTAGTTTAACTAGCTCTACACGCGAGGAGAAACGTGGTGAGTGTCTCTCATTGAGTGTTTGTGTGCGCGCGTTATATTACACGTAATAGCGTGTCGTTTGATGTCGTGTTCAGAAGTGTTGACGCATTGTTCGGCGGATGTGATTTGTTGTCGTGTTATTGACTCTGTAAGTTTAGTGAGAGTCATATTGTAACTGATGAGACTGACTGATCTGCTCATCACTCTCATCCTGTGAGTGTGGGACTGTTACAGGCCAAACCCAAATATCAACTGTACTTTACCACAGTACTTCAGACAGCAACACTAACAGCATGCCTTTTTTTCGCGAAAGATTCACTAATATAAAACACCCTGATAAATGCATGTTTTTTTTTGGGACAGTCCAACAAGTATCCAACCAGCTGTCTGGGACAATGGCCAGTTATACAATGAGTTCCCAAACTTTTTAAAGATCCCCTTCCTCACATACAGTGGCAGCTCTATATTCTCATTCTATACTCCCCAAACCCCAATTTATACTGTAAAATGTTTCAACTTTTTATATTGTGGAAACTTTGATTACACTTTATTTTAAGGTGTCCTTGTTACATTTAGTACTGAGTAATATTAATTAGGGTTTAGCTTAGGGTTACTTGCATGCAATTATGCATCATTTATTGTTATTATAATAGTAATTGCATGTAGCGTGTGCAGTGTTGGGTAAGTTACTCAAAAAAAGTAATCCACTACAAATTACTAATTACTTTTTAAAATTGTAATTTGATTACATTACTGATTACTGCATTTAAAAAGTAATCAGATTACTTTACTTTTCAAGTTATCAAACCTAAAAAATACACTACAAATAGAAACTCATAGTTCTTACATTAATTTAATATTCACTGAAAAAAATACATAAGTAGGCCTATTATTTGTATACTCTGATACACTCCCAATATCAACAAAACTTTTTTTTTTTGGTTTTGTAAAATAAAGAAAACAAATAGGGTGCACTTTCTGCATGCTCAGTCTCCGTGAATATCTTCCTGAAACGAGTCACTAAAATGAACGAAAATGACATGAGAAATACAGTATATCTAAAGAAAGCTTCAAGCTTTCCTGTAGCTCAAATGGTAGAGCATGGCACTAGCAACGCCAGGATCATGGGTTCGATTCCCAGGGAAAGCAAGAGCTGATAAAAATGTAAAGACTGTAACTTGAATGCAATGTAAGTCGCTTTGGATAAAAGCGTCTGCTAAATGCATAAATGTAAATGTAAGTGTCTATTATTAAATGAAGTAAGTGTTTTCATGTCGAAAACAAATATTCTCTGATAAAATAATCCGTATGAATCCAACATTAGTCTTTCCCGTCTGAGCTCAGCTATTATGTGATCATGCCCACACACATCGCGCGCTATAAGATAGTCATCCACGCGAAACCAAGCTTGAGATGCACGAACATGTAAACGCTCACGCTCTGTAGAAAGATTCAAGTTCATCTCGAATACTTTTTGTTTTTGGAAGAAGACGCGCTGTAAGGAATAAGCCTTGAATTGTGCTGCCGACACGGTTTAATCCAGCGGATGATCTCATTCTGATGATGAGTCATTTATTTTTTACTTTATTAGTGTTACTGTGATGTAAACATGCACACATTCACTTGTTGAACTTTTCCCAAACAATAATGCCAGAGTAAAATATGTCGAGTGCAACATTTTGAAATATGATAGGCAACCTTTCATTGCATCTAAATGTTGTAGCTCGCATTCTCCGGTGATTTATTAAAGGGCATACTGACGTGCAAAACATGATTTTTTACTTCATATTTTTTAACACTGCATTTGCAACTTAAGTAATGTAATTTTATTGAAATAAGTAACTGTAATCAAATTACATAAATTTACTGTGTAACGCATTATACCCAACTCTGAACGTGTGTAAGGACATAAACGTGTTAAAATAAAGTGTTACCAAAGTGTTTTCTCTCGATAGAATTACAGACATTTTCAAAACAGTGTTTAGAAAGCATAATGAAACACTAATAATGTCAAATTTAATTTATTATTATTATTTGATAAACTTTGTTGGGGTTCCCCAGACTCCAGTTTAAGAAACTCCTAAATGGTAGAGTTTGGTGTCATACAGCATGTCATGAGGTGTTATGGGCTGGTCCAGCTGTTTGCTGCAGGTCATGGCGCAGGAGATCACGGTGCAGTACGAGCCGGTGGCGGAGATCGGCGGCGGTGCTTACGGGACCGTCTACAAGGCTCGAGATAGAGACAGCGGGCAGTTTGTGGCTCTGAAGAGTGTGAGAGTGCAGACCAATCAGGACGGCCTTCCTCTGTCCACGGTGCGAGAGGTGGCGCTGCTCAAACGACTCGAGCAGTTCGACCATCCCAACATCGTCAGGTACTGAACACACACGCTCACGCATGTTCTGTGCACCAACTTCAACAGGAACCTCATTCAAACATTCTTTTACACATTCGGGTTTTGCATCACATTTTACTATGGCGTCAGTCATGTTAATTTTTTTAAACAATAAATCCAGAGCGGATGTCATTTTATTTCACATCAGGTCTTGCTTCTGCCTCAGACGAGCACTGTATGGTACATTATTCCTTCTTCATTATTCGATAATTTAGGCCTGTATGACTCTTTCCAGTGTTGGTCTGTGTTCTGCTCTGCAGTGACCTGCACATTAACAAAGATTTAAAACACTGAAAGTGAGACAGTCTGGAGAAACGGGTCTTCTGTTTACTCATTCTCACAGCACAGATTTGTCAGCTGTTAATGATAAATCAACTAATTGTTACATATTTACTTTGTTTGGAAAGTAGCACATTACAATGTATCAGAGAGAGAAAGGAATGAAAAGGTCTTTATGGACCATGTAATGATGATAATTGCAAAATCAAATATGAAGCGGAAGGTTAAAACATGCCCCACCACCCACCCACCCATCTTTAGCATCAGATTCAGCTCTTCAAATACTAGATTAATGTTTGTAGAGGGTCTCTTACACTGTTGAAAATATCCTGTTAAATTTATGGTTAAAATCAGCTATTGTTGCCAAAAGAATTGACTGTGAAAAGTACAGTGACAATGTTTCAAAAGTATCAGGATGGCATATTGGTACCTTATATTTTACAGCTTATAAGTGTAAAGTAAGTGATATGTTAATTTACCAAATTACTACTACCAATATCTGCTTTTTACCTTTAAATGCGTTGATAACCACTGATAATACAGGTGCTGCAATTACTGGTTTTCACTGTAACAGTGCACAGCATAAATGAGTACACCTCCTCTGAATAAATATAAAAGATGTATTTTCTCAATGATCACTAATATAATGCATGGAAAGATGGAAAAATTGAAATGTATTAAACATATACTTAATAAAAACAACAAAATATATGCCAATATTTTCTGTAAGATAAGTAAATTAGCCAATTTTGTTTAAATGAAAGATTGCAGAAATGAGTACAGCCTAGATTTAATTCAGCAAATGTATAATATGCTAGTACTCAGTATGTCCTCCAGAACTTTATACTGATCTGACCCTTCTTGGCACTGAGTGTACAAGTTCATGATAAATTTTCACATCTGTCCCATTTAACTACTGGAGCACGACCTCCTTAAATGCTCTGGTCTTTAATGGCAAGTTTTGCTCAGCTCGTCTCTACAGAATCCCCCACAGCTGCTCAAGAGCATTACGATTGAGTTAAATACATGTCCACTGAAGGATTTTCACCTTGGGAGAATGAATATCTTCATTGTCATGCTGAAAAAATGCCCAATAATGCAGGGAATGGGGGGAGGGTAGCATCTTCTGTTTCAAGTTTTTGTATTACATCACACAGTAGTGTGTGAATTCATGACAGCGTTGATGAAGCACAACTCCCTCATACCTTCAGCACTCATTCATCCCTATATAAGAGCTTTACTAGCACTGAATGTCACTGTGGGTACCAAGCACTTCTCACTGTACTCCTCTAGTAACACCACAACATTTTGGATGCTTTTGGATCCTAAATGATTGACTTGGTCTCTTAAGACCAGAGTATGGATTCCCAGAAGTCTCTATTTTGTAAATATGGGCCTTGGAAGAGGTTAAATGAGTTTATTGTGCTTTGGCTAGTAGGTAATTCTAGTGGTGACAACAACCATGCATGTCACTTCTTCAGGCTGCGTCATACTCTGTGAGATATAACTCTGTGAGATATAGTGTCACTTTTTTCATAGCTTTTGCCGCCTCTGAGACTCTGTTATTTCTCCTGCTCCTTTTCTGGCAAAAATTCACTCAACACTAAATGAAAACTTAAAGTGAAGACCTGATTATTTCAGGAGCCTTGTGACAAGTCCATTGTTTTTGAATGTCGGTGCTACTTCACACTTAAAACAATAATTTGGTATTCCTCTTGTAACATTGTCCTCTTTTATGCTAAGAAATAAGTCACCTGGCAGTTCTCTCCCAAATGGTTACACTGCTGCCAGCATTGAGTCTAAGTATGATTCAGTGCGCTATATAACACTTTTAATTGTCAGGAAATTACTTGTCTTTAAAGGTTTTGGTTCAATATACTTACCTGTTGATCAAAAATAGCCTTAAACCTACACAATATTTTTTTGTTTGTTTTGTTTAGTAACTTTCAGGTGGGTGTACTCATTTTTGCAACAACATTTTATCACTTTGATAAGAAAATCTTATTTTGCTGAATAATTTTGACATTCTTCTTTGGTAATTGATCAAGCAGGCTTGTTGCAACATTATATCTCCAAAGAACCCTAACATGTCATCTAAAGAGTAATTGCTGAATTTAAGTTTTAGAGGGGGTGTACTCATTTATGCTGTGCACTGTATATTAAAATTGACAATTTTTACTTGCAAAAACTATAAAACTGACAGTATTTTACAATAAAATCACAAAATGTGATGTTAAAGCATATATAGTTTTTTTTCACTGTAGCTTACAGTTAACCAGTTAACAGGTTTGTACTGTAGTATTTTTCTGTAAAAAATACAAACATTTTTAACAGTGTACGTAATTAAACACCGTCTGTACTGGTAGTAGTCTTGTTCAAAAATTCAGTTTAAACTAGATCTGTCAAGTGATTAAAATTTTGTATCTAATTAATTACATGGTGTGGTGATTAATTAATCTAACTAACGCACATCAGATTTGGCTGAGAAATTACCCCAAAAGATAATTTGAAACGGGAAAAGCATCAAAAACTTTACAAAAAGTAGCTTTAGAAAAATATATTTTAATATGGTTCAACACTGAATTTATTACTCAAACTTCAAACTATCAACATAAACTGTAAAATATTAAAGAAGATAAATTGGTAAATATCTTTAGTAATAGTTTTTTTTTTTTTCTCCTTCATACAATGGAGGTCAGGTAACCAAAACAGTTTAGTTTTATTTAAAGACAAAAAAAAAATGTCATACAGGTTATAATTGACACATTTTTCACTTTTGGGCAGACTAACCCTTTAATGGGATTTTTATTAATATGAAATAATTTTTCAATAACATTATACTATAAGTAATAATGTAAGACTGCCAGGAGGTGGTGGTAAATGTATTAATGAGTAAGTCAGTAGCTGCGTTTCCATACACCTATTTTTATGCGCATTTTGGCTTATCGCATAAAAAAACGCTGGATGGAAACGCCAAGATGCGCATAAAAAATGTATGTGCACATTTGAGTAGGATAATTTTTTTTTTATCCGGTAAGAAAAACATTTACCGAATAAATTCCTCCTTGCGCATCGAAAAAGTCATGTGACTTTGCGCTATGAGACGGGATAACTTGACTAATCAGCGGACTGATCTCGTTCACAGCATCCATATGTTGTTATGGTCATTCTGAAAAGCCTGAGCAAAGTCTGTCGTCAAAGTATTTCTGTATAATTGTCTTACACGACTGCATTCCCAAACAGCAGCATCCTCCGAAAGTAATAACCGCATTTATTGTTACGTCTGCTCGCTCTGAGGTGCAAGTAATTTATGTCATATATGAAAATTATTATATTCAGTGGATTCTCCTATATTCTTAGTGATATTTAGTGCCACAGTTTACCAGGAAGTGACAATTTTGTTCTCTTTGACTCGTTGGATGGAAACGGTACTTTATTCGCAAATGTTTTATGCGATATTCCAGTTTAGCGCATAAGTTTAATTCGAATCTTTGGATGGAAACATAGCTATTGATTCATTGATCCATTCATTTGATTTGTTCACATGGCTGATTCCTTCATGAATTCACATGGCTGAAGTAAATTAATTTCTTTATGAATGGGCCTTTGAATCATTCATTTAGAAACAAATTACTGCTGTGTGTTGCTCGGAGACACACAACAGTTCTGCTGTAGATTTATAGGTAATATTTTCGCTGGCAAAATGAGCAAAAACAGACAATATTGTGTCTAAAATAGGGGTGTGTGATAGTGACAAATTATATCTATATATTTTTTATTTTTGCAATTTTGTCGATAACGATAATTAGATGATATTTTGCTGAGCGTGTTATTGTGCTGGTATTTTGGCAGGTTTAGGACTGCTGTGGACAGATGACTCCCAAAGCTTTTGATATTCTTCATAACGTGAGGTGGTTAGTTTACAAAAGTAACGGAAATTAACTTTTCCAATACGTTTAAATTTATTTTTTATCATTTGTGTAATTTTACTTTTTATAAGACCAATTTTCTCTAACCAAATTAAATGTATGCATCTTTTTTGTTGAATTCTTACATTTAATCAATAAATTAAATTCAAATAGTAAGACACTATAGGGCTGTTACCAATGAAATGAAATCAGTATCAACAAAATCTTTCTTTGCAATGCACAGGTGGCACAGAAGCTGCATCTGAAGTGGCATTTACACGGGCTGTTTAATTCAGGACGTGAATGCCGTTAACCTGCAGTTACAAATGCATAAATGATGTTTTGATGTTTTAAAACAAAATGTTAAATACTGATATTTGAAAAGATGTTTTGGGGGGAAAAAAGGAAAATATACTTTAAATATAAAATTAATTCTTAGCAGGTTATTATCTGCATACAAACAGGCACATTTGATTTGTGTGATGTGTGTGTGTTCAGGCTGATGGACGTGTGCGCCACACTGAGAACAGACCAGGAAACTAAAGTGACTCTAGTGTTTGAACACGTGGATCAGGACCTCAGGACGTATCTGGAGAAAGTGCCGGCACCCGGACTGCCCATCGACCAGATCAGAGTAAGATCACCAACACGTTCACTTGCTCACACGCTGCAGGAGCCTGTACAGGACTTACATATCCTCTGTAGGTTCATTCCTGTGGAGATCTTCAGAGGATTTGTTTTGTTTGACTGGGCAATGAGAACTATTTGAGGAGGAGAAAGGAATTCCGTGCTGATCCAGATGTTTATTGTATCAGATTTCATCTGAAGCTTCATGTAGTGACACACTGGCATAAATATAGATCAAGTCCAAATGTTTTGTATGCGGTTCAGTGATTTAATTAGTTAAATATACAGTGAAGGAAGTTCAGGCTCAAACTGAATGCTTTCAAAAGAGTGTCCAGTAGAGGTCGACCGATATTGGATTTTACCAATACCGATAGCTAGGTTGGACCACACTGGCCGATACCGATTAATCAACCGATAGTTTTTAAAATGGATACTAAACGAAAATTAAAATAGAGCTTTGCTATTTTAAAAAAAGCAGTAACAGTACTGAATCATACTTTGTAAATGAATACAAATGTAGTATTAATATTAATTATTATATTGATCATTAAAGTTATTTCCTAGTTTACTAATATTAAAAGAAACTTTAAAATTTTAAAATGAAGCCTATTAGTAATAGTAAATGATGAAATGAAATGAACACACTCTAACAAGGAACAATACTTCTACAGCTTTCATTAATGTTACAAATGGACTCTTATTGTTAAGTATTACCATTTAATTTCAACAGTCATGCTTAAAGATGGCCATCTTGAAATACCTACACAAGGCCATATTAAAATTACATGCACAGGTTATTGATATTGTATGTGTACTCTCACATTTTATTTGCTGCTATTTTAGAACACTGCGTTATTATCTAATCAAAATATAAAAAAATGCAAGTGACACACTGTGCAAAAACGAAGTGCAGTGAAGCGCAAAAACGAAGCTCCACTTCTTGGAGAAGTCACTGGTATCACACACACACCAGACGCGTCATGTTCAATTCAAGCAACGGTCCAAAACGGTTTATTTAATCACCAAACGTACATAAGTTTGCTTCAAGAATGAACTATGTGGCATAAATGAGTTTGAAGTTCGGTGTTTAAAAAAAAAAGAGCAAACGGAAAGAGAAAGCGCTATCTGTATTACAGCTCTCTATATGAAGCATACAGACTGTATTAGAGTCACAGAAAGACAAACGTTTTGCTGAAAAATGCACAATACATAATTTATCGCCTAGGGTGAAGTCATTATATTTGTCCCAAATCATTGTTAATGTACATAATTTAATTTAATAGAAAACTATGTGAATGGCGCTCTGTTCCGCAGCAGGATTTTCTGTCCGCTGTATTTAAATGCGAGTCTGGAGTTTCCCTCTCTGTGCAGCGCAGTGTCACATGCCAAAACAAACAACACGTGCTGTCAGTGATTTCCGCCTCCAGAGGCTGCTCTCCTATTGTATAATGACAGCAGACTATTCTCAACCACTCCAGCAACAGATGCAACACGGAAAACTATCGGCATGGATTTTTGCAGATAACCGATAGCTCCGCAAATCAACTATCGGTGCCGATTAATCGGTCGACCTCTAGTTTCCAGACTGAGACAAGACTTCCATCCACTAGTTCAGACGCTCCGAACCTCTTGAAATTATGCAATGTTCTAACAGTTCAGGGGTGTGTTTCCCAAAAGCATTGTTAGCTAACTATGGTCTCAATTGTCCTTGAACTCTATTGGTAACGACAGACTTCACAACCATAGTTGCTTTTGGCAAAATGACTCCAGAAAGACGTGTTTTTACTATGTTCATTATTCATTATTGAATTCAGCATTGGCGTGAAAGCACTGCAATAGACTGTAGGGTCGTTAAGAAAAATAAAGAGAGAAATACTTTTTTTCGGCATGGACACATTAAATAATCAAAAGTCACAGTAAAGACATTTATAATGTTACAAAAGGGTTCTGTTTCAAATAAATGCTGGTCATTTGAATTTTCTATTCACCAAAGAATCCTGAGAAATGAAATGTATCACAGTTTCCACAAAAAAATAAAAATAATAATGAACTGTTTTTAACATTGATATTGTCAGATATGATATTGTCATCGGATGCGACATGCACTTTTACAAGCTTTTAGAAATTAAATGTGTGTTGGCAGTGTGTGTACACAACCACCCTATAATGATAAAGATCCACCCAGTGTTTTTTTTAATCTTGTTAAATCATTTCCCCTTTCTCAAATTGAGCTGATCTCAGATGCCTGTCTGTGTGACATCACACAGACCCAGGCCCCTCCCACGATTGTTTGATTGACACTAGCGTTTTACCTTAGACCCGCCCTGAGTGATCTGTCATCAGTCCTCCATTGTTTCCACGCCGGAGAAGATGTAGACAAGAATGGATTGTTGTTGGCTGTAATAATGAGCATAGCAGTCGTCATTTACTCCAGACATCTGAGCTGCTGAAGACGCAGTGGATTGCATTTTTTTCTGAAGGGAATGCATTCTCTGATCTACCTAAATGCGTCTATCTTTTCGCGAATCATTCGTGATCCAGCTTCACCTCCAGAAGAAGTGTGTAAGGTTTTTTTTAATGAATCTTTGCAAATCGCCTTTCCTAATAATGTGCTAGTTAGCAAGTTGAACGATGAATGCGGCTAAAGTTTACCGTCTCTTAGAGAGCGGCTCGGAAGAGAGGGGCGGGGTCAGCAGAGCTCATTTGCATTTAAAGCGGCATGCAATAAAACAGCTTGCTGTAGACAGAGCTGTTTTTGACAGGGTAAAAACAGTTGCTTTACACTACCATTGAGAAATTTTAACCAAACTATGTTACAGACTTTTCATTAAGACCCTAAAGAATCATATCCACTTGTGGAAAATGGGCATCCGGTGACCCCTTTAAATAATGTTTCTTGAGCAGCGAATCAGCATAATAATCAGCTTTGCATCACTGGAATAAACTACATTTTAAAGATATTTCACATTTTAAATGGCAAAAATATTTTACAATATTACTGTTTTTTTGCTGTATTTTTGGACAATGTTTAGAAATCATGTGCCATCATTACATATGTAATGCAAACGCTTACATGTCCTGATGGGCAGCAGCTAAAGCTCACCTATGTAAACAGAAAGGTTTGACATGCTTTAAAATGAAATGAGCCACCCCCATGTTCCAATCACCTGAGACAGATATAGGTAACAGATTTCATTTAAGTGTCACTTTATTTTACAGTCCTATTCCACATGTACATAGTACAACCTGAATTCCGGAAATGTTGGGACGTTTTTTATTTTAATAAAATGAAAACTAAAAGACATTCAAATTGCATGAGCCAATGTTTTTTTCACAATAGAACATAGATAACATAACAAATGTTTAAACAGAGAAATTTTACACTTTTATTCACTAAATGAGCTCATTTCAAATTTGATGCCTGCTACAGGTCTCAAAGTTGGCACGGGGGCAACAAAGGGCTGAAAAAGCAAGACATTTTGAAAAGATTCAGCTGGGAGAACATCTAGCAACTAATTAAGTTAATTGACATCAGGTCTATAACATAAAAAGGGATGTCTTATAGAGGCAGAGTCTCTTAGAAGTAAAGATGGGCAGAGGCTCTCCAATCTGTGAAAGAGTGCGCAAAAATATATCCTGTGTATCCTGTTGGCCAAGGCTCATTTAAAATGGACTGTTTCAAAGTGGAAAAGTGTTCTATGGTCAGACGAGTCCAAATTTGACTTTCTTGTTGGAAATCACGGATGCCATGTCAGGGCTCGAAATTAACTTTTTTACTTGGTAGCACTGGTGCTCCCAACTTCAAGAAGTTAGGAGCACCAAAAAATTTTAGGAGCACCCACTGAATATTAAGGAGCAACACAACTGCCAATTGAGAGGAAGAGCTGGTAACATCCTTCCTGATGAGTAAAAATCTTCAGTTGAACCTGATCCTTAAGCTGCAGCGCTTTGTTTTTTATACATGCAATATACAGAGGCAAGATGATAAGAAAATGTAATTTAAACTTTTCTCAAAACAGTCAGTTCCCCTCAGAAATACATTCATATAAACCCCCACTCCCAATTCAATATTTAGGATTTCCCTTCCATATTTCGCATAGTGAACAATGAGCTTGCTCAGGCTGCTACAGTATTTTCTTTTCTTTGTGTCCGTCTTCAGCGTTAATGGCTGTTTACACACTTAAAAAATAAAAAAATAAGAACAAAGATACACATTACAAATACATATAATATACAAATAAAATAAACAGTGTTTTATTTTCAGGTACAACAGGCATATTTAGCAGGAGCATTCAAGAAATTGAGTGAACAAATATAAAAATAAATCACTATATAGATTGATTCCTATTAAAGTAACTATTATTTTTTCAGTCAAGAGTAGTTAGTTATTTCTTTCTCTTTGTTTTATTGTTTTAACATTAAAGAATAAAAATTCTGTCATCTGTCTGTTGATTCTGTCAGTGTTTTATAGTAATACCATCAATTACTCACTCAAAATTAGTTTTAAACCTGAGTTTCTTTCTTCTGCTGAACATAAATGCTATTTAAACAGTTGCTGGTCCACAGTGACTTCCATAGTAAAAAAAAAAAATATCCTACAATCAAGTGGACCAGCAACTGTTTGGTTACACATTCTTCAAGATATCTTATTTTGTGTTCAGCACATGAAAGAAATTAATACAGGTTTGGGACATCATGTGAGTGAGTAAATAATGACAAATTAAATTTTAGGGTGAACTATCCCTTTAATGACAGTCGGCTGCATGTTTAGTTCTGTCCCTTTAAGACCTGCACGCATCTAACATACAGGCACGCATCCGTTCCTCTCAGCTGTTTACTTTTATTTTAGACATAACTAACTGAGTCTATATGTAAACCTTGTGTGTTTTGACAGTATTAGCTCAAAAGATAACTTAGTTCAGTAATCAGGCGCTGTTAGACAGGCTTTTCAGTTCGCGCGCTTAAGGTGCACGGGATCTGAAAAAGCGCACGTCAGACCAGCGCGTGAATGAAAAGCTTAACCGGCAAGGCTTTAAAACACACGCAAATAATGTACTTTTGTGATTGTGAATAAGTGCAGTGTTTCGCGAGTGTAACTCTACCGCTGAGTTAACACTGACTGGATGTGGCGTTGTACAGTACATACAAACGGCGGCACCAGAACTACAACTGAAAGAATGTGCGCTGTAGCATACTACAATATTTCTTCAAAAGCAGATCGTGGAGACATTTTTATCGTGCACGATCAAAAATCGTTATATCGCACACCCCTAGTTCCAAGTTAGCTACCTGTCACGTGGCACATGCTGTGCAGTAATTCGCGAACGTTTAGCAGAGAACTGTAGAGGTCGCACCACAACAATTATTTGCACTCGCACAAATGCTCCCAAATATATTTTGGAGTCGCACAGATTACATTTCGGGAGCATATGCGACCAAAACGGTCGCAATTTCGAGCCCTGCATGTCCTCTGGGCTAAAGAGGAGGGAGACCTTCCAGCATGTCATCAGCGTCAAAAGCCAGCATCTCTGATGGTATGGGGGTGCATAAGTGCATACAGTATGGGCAGCTTGCATGTTTTGGAAGGCACTATGAATGCTGAAAGGTATATAAAGGTTTTAGAGCAACATATGCTCCCCTCCAGACGACGTCTATTTCAGGGAAGGCCTTGTGTATTTCAGCAGGACAATGCAAAACCACATACGGCAGCTATTACAACAGCATGGCTTCATAGTCCGGGTGCAAAATGGTCTCTCAGTTTGGTTCACTAGGCTACACAATCATGGGGAAGACTGCTGATCTGACAGTTGTCCAGAAGACAATCATTGACACCCTTCACAAGGAGGGTAAGCCACAAACATTTATTGCCAAAGAAGCTGGCTGTTCACAGAGTGCTGTATCCAAGCATGTTAACAGAAATTTGAGTGGAAGGAAAAAGTGTGGAAGGAAAAGATGCACAACCAACCGAGAGAACCGCAGCCTTATGAGGATTGTCAAGCAAAATCGATTCAAGAATTTGAGTGAACTTCACAAGGAATGGACTGAGGCTGGGGTCAAGGCATCAAGAGCCACCACACACAGACGTGTCAAGGAATTTGGCTACAGTTGTTGTATAACTCTTGTTAAGCCACTCCTGAACCACAGACAACGTCAGAGGTGTCTTACCTGGGCTAAGGAGAAGAAGAACTGGACTGTTGCCCAGTGGTCCAAAGTCCTCTTTTCAGATGAGAGCATGTTTTGCATTTAATTTGGAAACCAAGGTCCTAGAGTCTGGAGGAAGGGTGGAGAAGCTCATAGCTCAAGTTGCATGAAGTCCAGTGTTAAGTTTCCACAGTCTGTGATGATTTGGGGTGCAATGTCATCTGCTGGTGTTGGTCCATTGTGTTTTTTGATAACCAACGTCACTGCACCCATTTACCAAGAAATTTTGGAGCACTTCATGCTTCCTTCTGCTGACCAGCTTTTTAAAGATGCTGATTTCATTTTCCAGCAGGATTTGGCACCTGCCCACACTGCCAAAAGCACCAAAAGTTGATTAAATGACCATGGTGTTGGTGTGCTTGACTGGCCAGCAAACTCACCAGACCCTATTGTCAAGAGGAAAATGAGAAACAAGAGACCAAAAAATGCAGATGAGCTGAAGGCCACTGTCAAAGAAACCTGGGCTTCCATACCACCTCAGCAGTGCCACAAACTGATCACCTCCATGCCACGCCGAATTGAGGCAGTAATTAAAGCAAAAGGAGCCCCTACCAAGTATTGAGTACATATAAAGTAAATGAACATACTTTCCAGAAGGCCAACAATTCACTAAAAATGTTTTTTTTATTGGTCTTATGAATTATTCTAATTTGTTGAGATAGTGAATTGGTGGGTTTTTGTTAAATGTGAGCCTAAATTATCACAATTAAGAGAACCAAAGACTTAAACTACTTCAGTCTGCGTGCATTGAATTTATTTAATACACGAGTTTCACAATTTGAGTTGAATTACTGAAATAAATGAACTTTTCCACGACATTCTGACATGCACCTGTATATCAGGCAAGAATGGGACCAAATTCCAACACCAAAACTCCAGAAACTAATAACCTCGATGCCCAGGCGTCTTCAAACTGTTTTGAAAATAAGTTTCGAAGAAGTTCGGGTTGTAGTATGTTATAGTAATTACAATAACTGTGTAATAACTAAATACTAACCCTGAACCTACTCCTAAACTTAACCTTAACCCAATTAGTTACCTTATGTTACCCAGTGCACTGTAAGTACACGTATGTTTTTATTTCAACCTAACCCATTAGTACATACATGCAGTTACTAATATTACTCAATACTCACTAATTATACTGTAACAAAAACACATGCAAATAAAACGTAACCCAGATGCATTTTGTTTGCTTGTGATGCAGGATTTGATGCAGCAGTTGCTGTGTGGTCTGGCGTTCTTGCACTCGAATCGAGTTCTCCATCGGGACCTGAAGCCAGAGAACATCCTGGTGACCAGCAGAGGGCAGGTGAAGCTGGCTGACTTCGGTCTGGCGCGGATCTACAGCTGCCACATGGCGCTTACACCGGTGGTGAGATGGAAATGCTTGCTCTCTCGCGTCCTGAGCGCCGATTGCACTGCAGCGCCAACACAGCTAATGCTGTTTTCTCTTGCCGCTCAGGTGGTGACGCTGTGGTATCGCTCTCCTGAGGTGCTGCTCCAGACCACTTACGCCACGCCGGTGGACATCTGGAGCACCGGCTGCATTTTCGCTGAGATGTTCAGACGCAAGTGAGTCTGACCGTGATGCTCATAAAGCACTGTGTGTGCAGTTTAATAGTTAATCAGGCTGAAAGCATCGTCCAGGTGGCTGTAAATGCTCATGTGCAACTATTGAGTGCCTTATTAGTGCACATCAAACTGTCTCATCAAAATTATGCTTTTTTTGAAAAGCCCTCAAAGATGCTGATGCTGGAAGGTTATTTCATAAGAATTAGCTTGATTAATGAACCAAATTCACAGGAAAGAACATTATTTAGAACATTCAATATATATATAGATTTTACAAATATCGGCACAATAATCTGGTTATTGATTCAATGCATCAGCTAAATTCAGTATCAATCGACCTCTAATTCTTATAGGTATATTAATATATTAGTGCAAACCAATTTCAGTATATTAGATAAAACATGTCTTGAGTATTTAAAACTTGCAGTTACCCTGTTTTGCAGTTGAATGCAGCCTGTTTAATTAAGTAAAATAATCTGAAATACATGATTTATTTTGAGATTTTATGGGTTTGTTCTGTTTGGACTTACGCAGATACATTTACATTTATCAGATGCTTTTATCCAAAATGATATCATTCATCAGAGAGCCTACAATATTTGTAATATACAATGGCAGATTATATACTACTCAGTATATCGTATATTTCTCAGCAGCTTTGAATGTGGCTCATCCACTCAGAACTATGCTTATGAAAGTTTTTATAAACCATTGATTAATGGCTCTATTTTCCCATCAGGTCTGTTGATTAGCTCTTTGATTCATTGGTCATTAATGATTCGTAATGTGACATCTCATCTTTCAGACCTCTCTTCTGTGGAGATTCAGAGGTGGACCAGATGGGCAAGATTTTTGCGTACGTAAAAACACACATGCTCATGTTTGAGAGGCTGATGCTGGAGAGACCAGCGCAGTACATTTCATGGCAGATCATCATCAGCAGACATCTCTCATTACATGAGCAACAGCAGCAATGGCTGACATGTCAGAGCACTTGATGAGCCTGAACCACTGACTCGACATAAAGCTCTTTGACCGAGAGACAGCCAACATTTCACATGAGATTCTTGTCCAGTGACTGTACGTATTTCATTGCTTTATTAAATCAATGTGTGATTAACACTGGTGTTGATTGACAGGGTGATCGGCCTGCCGGCTGAAGACGAGTGGCCCACTGATGTCACACTGTCCCGGCAGAACTTCAGCCCTCAAACCCCTCAGCCAATCACAGACTGCGTTCCTGAGATCAATGAGAAGGGGGCGGAGCTCTTATTGGTGCGTTTATTATTTATGTTCTTATTGGTTCACATACAGCTACAATTTTACCAGAGTAAAAAAAAAAACAGTCAATGTGCTAAAGGAGCTGTAAAACTGTAAAAAGCTAGATTATTTTTATGGGGCAAAGAAATTGCATATATTCTCAGATTCTCACTTCAAAATCTCTTTTGTATCTGGGTTAATACTATTATTATCATTGTCCATAAAACTGTTTTTATTGCTTAAAATAAATTAACTTAAATTAACTGAATTGGAAAAAAATTATATATATAATTATTTCAGCTAGTTGCCAATTTGATTTGAAATACTAAAACCACTTTAACTGAATACAAATAATAAAAACAACAAAATTACTAAAACATTAATTTTAAGATGAAAATATAAAAATATAATAGTTAAATCTATAGTAGTATCAGAGGTTGTGTAAGACTTTAACATTGTCCGTCATTTTGATGGACAGGGTCATAAAAATTCCATCATAATCTATTACCCATCATCTATTTTAATTTTAATAACACATTTAATTGCTTGTATTTTTATTCACATTTTGATTTTTAATAATGAACCTACAGGACCAGCATATAGGCTAATGCATTTACAAACCCGATTCCAAAAAAGTTGGGACACTGTACATTGTGAATAAAAACAGAATGCAATGTTCAATATTTTATTCAGAATACAACATTGATGACATATCAAATGTTTAAACTGAGAAAATGTATAATTTTAAGGGAAAAATAAGTTGATTTTAAATTTCATGGCATCAACACATCTCAAAAAAGTTGGGACAAGGCCATGTTTACCACTGTGTGGCATCCCCTCTTCTTTTTATAACAGTCTGCAAACGTCTGGGGACTGGGGAGACAAGTTGCTCAAGTTTAGGAATAGGAATGTTGTCCCATTCTTGTCTAATACAGGCTTCTAGTTGCTCAACTGTCTTAGGTCTTCTTTGTCGCATCTTCCTCTTTATGATGCGCCAAATGTTTTCTATGGGTGAAAGATCTGGACTGCAGGCTGGCCATTTCAGTACCCGGATCCTTCTTCTACGCAGCCATGATGTTGTAATTGATGCAGTATGTGGTCTGACATTGTCATGTTGGAAAATGCAAGGTCTTCCCTGAAAGAGACGACGTCTGGATTGGAGCATATGTTGTTCCAGAACTTGGATATACCTTTCAGCATTGATGGTGCCTTTCCAGATGTGTAAGCTGCCCATGCCACACGCACTCATGCAACCCCATACCATCAGAGATGCAGGCTTCTGAACTGAGCGCTGATAACAACTTGGGTTGTCCTTGTCCTCTTTAGTCCGGATGACATGGCGTCCCAGTTTTCCAAAAACAACTTCAAATTTTGATTCGTCTGACCACAGAACAGTTTTCCACTTTGCCACAGTCCATTTTAAATGAGCCTTGGCCCAGAGAAAACGCCTGCACTTCTGGATCATGTTTAGATATGGCTTCTTTTTTGACCTATAGAGTTTTAGCTGGCAACGGCGAATGGCACGGTGGATTGTGTTCACCGACAATGTTTTCTGGAAGTATTCCTGAGCCCATGATGTGATTTCCATTACAGTAGCATTCCTGTATGTGATGCAGTGCCGTCTAAGGGCCCGAAGATCACGGGCATCCAGTATGGTTTTCCAGCCTTGACCCTTACGCACAGAGATTGTTCCAGATTCTCTGAATCTTTGGATGATATTATGCACTGTAGATGATGATAACTTCAAACTCTTTGCAATTTTTCTCTGAGAAACTCCTTTCTGATATTGCTCCACTATTTTTCGCCGCAGCATTGGGGAAATTGGTGATCCTCTTCCCATCTTGACTTCTGAGAGACACTGCCACTCTGAGAGGCTCTTTTTATACCTAATCATGTTGCCAATTGACCTAATAAGTTGAAAATTTGGTCCTCCAGCTGTTCCTTATATGTACATTTAACTTTTCCGGCCTCTTATTGCTACCTGTCCCAACTTTTTTGGAATGTGTAGCTCTCATGAAATCCAAAATGAGCCAATATTTGGCATGACATTTCAAAATGTCTCACTTTCAACATTTGATATGTTATCTATATTCTATTGTGAATAAAATATAAATTTATGAGATTTGTAAATTATTGCATTCCTTTTTTTATTCACAATTTGTACAGTGTCACAACTTTTTTGGAATCGGGTTTGTATTTATGAAGAGAACAGATGAACAGAGACTTTGCATCACGTTTCATGTTCAACATCACTCCCCGCAGTGACAGCAGAGGTCACTAAAAACAACAAAATATGCTAGGGCTGGATTCAATTATTTTTTTTTTTATAGATTTAATAGATTCTAATTTTTATGATCCAATGTCGATTCTGTTTTCTGCTGATGAATGAACCGTACATATAGTGCGCCTCCCAGCCAATAAATCACAATAGGCTAAGCTTTGTGCATTGTTACTTTTGATATGAAACAAAGTCTCAGATTTCAAATTCTGCCCATTTTATTAGGAAATTCAAGCAATAAATACCGTTTTGTCGCTCTTTAATGTGGCGTGATAGATCGCTGTAGACAGATCAAGCAAAGTGGCAGTGCATGTGAACTGATCATCTTTCACTTTACTAGTGGATACTCGCCTGCGCGTAATCAAACGCATAGTGAAAGACTCGTGACAGTTTTATTTTTGTTCTGGAGCTGATGATCCCGTGCTCTGCTGCCACACTGGAGCGCACTCGCCGCCAACTGGACAGGAGTGGGAATTACAGTTATAAATTACAATAGATCACCCTGAGAGTAGTCTGTAAAAGTGACGGACGGCCTTCAGATTTTTCTGTCACTGCTAAAAAAAATTCAGTTCGTATATAAAATAGTGATACTATATAACACTAATTTAAATGTTTGTTTTGACTGGTTTCTACACACTATAACTAAACAAATAAACTAACTAAATCAACACCATTTTGTTGACTCTCATCTTCCTCTGTCTGAACAGGAAATGCTGACGTTCGACCCGTTGAAACGAATCTCTGCGCTGAATGCTTTGGAGCATCCATTCTTTACCGAATGAGTGCTTTATTCCCATTATTCACTGCAGTTTGAGGTCACAAATGCAGCCTGGACCATGAAGAGCTTTTTTCCATCACATACTTAAGGACTGAACATTCAACCATACCTGTCTATGTGTTTAAACGTGTGCGTCTGTGAGTGTTTTCAGTGTTGTACAAGATGAGCAGGCGTGATGATAGACTTGAACTTTTAAGTGTCCTATTTCTCTGCCTTTAACAGTGTTTTGTGGGTCATTGTAACATTATCATTTGCAGGTGCTATGACGCAGCATTTAATTTCTGGTGGGAGAGCACTCTCTCTCTGTGTGTGTGTGTGTGTGTGTGTGTGTGTGTGTGTGTGTGTGTGTGTGTGTTTTTGTGTGAGAGTGTGTGTAAGTCTGTTATCTCGTGTCCAGCATCAGTGTGCTGATTTCACTGCCGCTATATGTTCCCACTAGACAAAATAGACAAACCAGATAAACGGCTCCTGAAACTCACTGATTAGTGATCAGGATCATGTCCTCACTGCGTAAAGTCTGCTAAGACTGACACAAAACAAAACTGCCTTTAGAGTCGGAGAAGCCATTCATGACTTTTCCCATTCAACTGAAATAAAATGATTGTTTATAAATGTGTGGATTTAATTTTTTTTAGTTTAATCATCATGCATGAAATAACATCTAACTGTTACATGAGATATGGTGATGAAATAAAGCTGCTGAACTGAATGAAATGGGTTGTAATGCGGCGTGTTTGTTTGTGGGTATGTTATGTGAGTGATGTCATGTTTCTGTCTTGTCATGTCTTATATTGCTCAGTCTCTGTTTGGGCACTGCTGTCAGCTGATGTGTTTTACACAGGGCAACTTTTTTGAGCAGTGTTACCAAGCGATGTTGCTTGGGCAGTTTATACATTATCAGTTCATATCCTTATACAACCCGAATGATTTTTAAATTTGAATAAAATGAAAACTAAAAGACTTTCAAATCACATGAGCCATTATTTTATTCACAATAGAACATGGATAACATAACATGTTTAAACTGATAAATCTGACACTTTTATGCACTAAATGAGCTCATTTCAAATGTGATGCCTGCTACAGGTCTCAAAATAGTTGGGATGGGGGCATGTTTACCATGGTGTAGCATCTCCTCTTCTTTTCAAAACAGTTTGAAGACGTCTTGGCATCGAGGTTATTAGTTTCTGGAGTTTTGGTGTTGGAATTTGGTCCCATTCTTGTCTGATATAGGTTTCCAGCTGCTGAAGAGTTTGTGGTCATCTTTGATGTACAAACCCGATTCCAAAAAAGTTGGGACACTGTACAAATTGTGAATAAAAAAGGAATGCAATAATTTACAAATCTCATAAACTTATATTTTATTCACAATAGAATATAGATAACATATCAAATGTTGAAAGTGAGACATTTTGAAATGTCATGCCAAATATTGGCTCATTTTGGATTTCATGAGAGCTACACATTCCAAAAAAGTTGGGACAGGTAGCAATAAGAGGCCGGAAAAGTTAAATGTACATATAAGGAACAGCTGGAGGACCAATTTGCAACTTATTAGGTCAATTGGCAACATGATTGGGTATAAAAGGAGCCTCTCAGAGTGGCAGTGTCTCTCAGAAGTCAAGATGGGAAGAGGATCACCAATTCCCCCAATGCTGCGGCGAAAAATAGTGGAGCAATATCAGAAAGGAGTTTCTCAGAAAAAAATTGCAAAGAGTTTGAAGTTATCATCATCTACAGTGCATAATATCATCCAAAGATTCAGAGAATCTGGAACAATCTCTGTGCGTAAGGGTCAAGGCCGGAAAACCATACTGGATGCCCGTGATCTTCGGGCCCTTAGACGGCACTGCATCACATACAGGAATGCTACTGTAATGGAAATCACAACATGGGCTCAGGAATACTTCCAGAAAACATTGTCGGTGAACACAATCCACCGTGCCATTCGCCGTTGCCGGCTAAAACTCTATAGGTCAAAAAAGAAGCCATATCTAAACATGATCCAGAAGCGCAGGCGTTTTCTCTGGGCCAAGGCTCATTTAAAATGGACTGCGGCAAAGTGGAAAACTGTTCTGTGGTCAGACGAATTAAAATTTTAAGTTCTTTTTGGAAAACTGGGACGCCATGTCATCCGGACTAAAGAGGACAAGGACAACCCAAGTTGTTATCAGCGCTCAGTTCAGAAGCCTGCATCTCTGATGGTATGGGGTTGCATGAGTGCGTGTGGCATGGGCAGCTTACACATCTGGAAAGGCACCATCAATGCTGAAATGTATATCCAAGTTCTAGAACAACATATGCTCCCATCCAGACGTCGTCTCTTTCAGGGAAGACCTTGCATTTTCCAACATGACAATGCCAGACCACATACTGCATCAATTACAACATCATGGCTGCGTAGAAGAAGGATCCGGGTACTGAAATGGCCAGCCTGCAGTCCAGATCTTTCACCCATAGAAAACATTTGGCGCATCATAAAGAGGAAGATGCGACAAAGAAGACCTAAGACAGTTGAGCAACTAGAAGCCTGTATTAGACAAGAATGGGACAACATTCCTATTCCTAAACTTGAGCAACTTGTCTCCTCAGTCCCCAGACGTATGCAGACTGTTATAAAAAGAAGAGGGGATGCCACACAGTGGTAAACATGGCCTTGTCCCAACTTTTTTGAGATGTGTTGATTGCATGAAATTTAAAATCAACTTATTTTTCCCTTAAAATTATACATTTTCTCAGTTTAAACATTTGATATGTCATCTATGTTGTATTCTGAATAAAATATTGAAATTTGAAACTTCCACATCATTGCATTCTGTTTTTATTCACAATTAGTACAGTGTCCCAACTTTTTTGGAATCGGGTTTGTATTTTTCGTTTAATGATGCACCAAATGTTCTCTACAAGTGAAAGATCTGGACTGCAGGCAGGCCAATTCAGCACCCGGACTCTTCTACTACGAAGCCATGCTGTTGTAATAGCTGCAGTATGTGGTTTTGCATTGTCCTGCTGAAATACACAAGGCCATCCCTGAAATAGACGCCGTCTGGAGGGGAGCATATGTTACTCTAAAACATTTTTATACCTTTCAACATTCATATTGCCTTCCAAAACATGCAAGCTGCCCATACCGTATGCACCAGAGCATGTGAGCGGAGCGGGGAGCGGGTTTTTATCCAAAGGCCGGATCGATCGCTCTGTCTCGCTCCGGTTCCGCTCCAATATCGCTCACACCACAAGCCTAGGGCATGCACAAATCCACCCAGAATTCACCTGCGCCTTCAACAATTAACAAAACTGTCAGCCTACACTTCAAAAATCGTTCGTTGTGAAGGAGAGATGGAGTTTGTGAACTATTTCCAAAAGCAAACCGACAGGTCATACAGGTGCACAATTCCTGTCAAAAAAATAGATGATAACGATGTTGAACATGATCAGGAATGTGGTGATACGATTTCAGTAAGTAAGGATTCGTATTTTAATCTAAAAAGACACATCATGCGGAAACATGACAGTGTGCTGCGTGAACATGGGGAGGCCAGAGCAAAACGTGAGCATTTTGAATATGGTTGAAATAGGAAATATTGGCTAATAATCAATTAAATAAGTTTTGTCATACAAATATTTTAATGTAGCCTACTTAACCCTGTCCATGATTTTTTATTTTATAGAGAAAGAGATATAAATATGTTTTATTTTGACTGATGTTGCTGTGAGTTCTTTATAGGATATAGGCTGTGTGGCGTACGCGTCGCGGAGCAGGTTTGCTGCGTGTTGATTTTCCTTTCCGCACCTGTGTTAACAGATTAGAGCAGCCACACTGCCTGCGGAATATGCGCGTATCAGGTGCGCAGTCCAACCACACTGCAACCGCGGCCCCGCAACAATAGAAGTGAAGTGGATTTTTTCTGCAGCAGTCACGCAACAATCCCGCTCCATGTCCGCCACGCAGACAGTTTGTCCCAGGCGTAAGGCTTCGGTTGAAAACGGCAGGTGTTAGTCATGCAGAGGAATTTTAAATTTGAGTGAGTGTGGAGCGATTTCACCGGAGTGGGATGAAATTGTAGGTCAGCGGGGAGCGGAATTGAGCGGAGCGGTCTGCTGTGACTTTGAGCGGTGGAGCCGGGGGATCGAACACCCACGTGAGCGGGGAGCGGAAATTCTCACCGCTCAGCTCCGCTCACATGCTCTGGTATGCACTAATGCTCCCCCATACCATCAGAGATGCTGGCTTTTGAACTGAACGCTGATGACACGCTGGAAGGTCTCCCTCCTCTTTAGCCCGGAGGACATGGCGTCCGTGATTGCCAACAAGAATGTCAAATTTGGACTCGTCTGACCATAGAACACTTTTCCACTTTGAAACTGTCCATTTTAAATGAGCCTTGGCCCACAGGACACGACGGCGCTTCTGGACCATGTTCACATATGGCTTCCTTTTTGCATGATAAAGCTTTAGTTGGCATCTGCAGATGGCACGGCGGATTGTGTTTACCAACAGTGGTTTCTGGAAGTATTCCTGGGCCCATTTAGTAATGTCAATGACAGAATCATGCCGATGAGTGATGCAGTGTCGTCTGAGGGCCCGAAGACCACAGGCATCCAACAAAGGTCTTCGGCCTTGTCCCTTACGCACAGAGATTTCTCCGGTTTCTCTGAAACGTTTGATGACGCCGCATATTCTCTCTGAGACGACGAGAGACCAATCTACTTCAACATATGCTGATAACGGTATATAGCTAACTGTTTTAATTTAGTCCGTTAATATTTCTCTTGTGGCCGTACATAGTCAAAAAAAGAGAAGAAACATATTTTGTGTTAAACAGGTTGTTTTTGAAAGTCGGTGCTTGAAATAGGCTAAAGCTTTTTATTTCATTGATTTTTATTGATGACTGTAGTATATATATATATATAATTTATTATAGGCCTATAATTAATTGTATAATAGACATGTTTTAAAAAATAATTTTTAAAACATGGTAATTGAGGAGTAAATAGCCTAATCTTTTGTTAGCCTCGCAGTGCGTTAGTTATGCGGTAATATTGCAGGGCAAATTAATTGTAATTTTAAATTAATAATAAAAGTAACTTCATACTAATAATAGGCCTAATAAAAATAAGAATGTAACAGGCCTACATTAATTGGAAATGCCAAATCATCTTAATATTGCCAATAATTGATGTTTTTGACAATATCTCTGGCTATCGTCGATACAAGATCATTGTCTTTCGACGCAACCCAGCAAGGGGAGGTTATCACGGGACTTATAAATAAAATGTGCCTCACATGACTCCGGGGGGTCAATAAAGGCCTCCTGTAGCAAATCGATGTGGTTTTGTAAGAAAAATATCCATATTTAAAACATTATAAACACCTTTCTTTCACTTCTGCTAACTGTCATAGGCGGAAGCCATTCCAGTGAATGACGTAGGACGTGTGCGCAGCACATGCGCCGGTGATTAGTGATGAACGCGGAAGTGCAGTGGAGAGACAGCAAAACAAAATGCCGGTCGCGAATTAGAAGTACAAAATGAGGATTTGTAAAGAAAAATGTTGGAGGATTTCGATATAGGCCAAGAGGACACTTGGTTTTCCTTTGGTAAAGTAAGGAAACTTTGCTTCCTTTGCTCCTGTAAACAAATGTTGGTTTTCGCGAGACTCACACGCACATGAGCTACGCCTACGTCCAGCAGCATCCGCCGGAAAGGCAGTCTCCCGTGAACGCATGTGGAACAGATAGTGTGGGACATGCTTTCGAGGAAGGGGATTCCTCAAGGAGAGTGAAGGTTGCACCCTGAGTCGGTTCGGATGATTTGGACTCGCTACGGGGCAGCGGAGGTGGATCTGTTCGCCACGAGCTCGAGAATGCACATTACCTGCTGGTCTTCTCCCTGTCTCACTCCCCGCTGAAGGGGGACACGCTGACATCGCACTGGCCAACAGCCAGGCTGTATATAAAATTAAAAAAAAGAGGTGCTTTGGTGATACTCGTCGCCCCGAACTGGCCGAACCAGCTTTGGTTCCCGGACCAGACAGAGCTGTTGGTGGCATCGCCCTGGCCGATCCCCATCAGGAAGGATCTGCTATCTCAGATGAGCGGCTCGGGGTGGCACCCGAACCCGGAGTTGTGGAGCCTTCATGTGTGGCTGCTTCGGGGATATCAGAGGAGCTGAGTGCCCTGCATTCTCGTGTGCTCGACATGCTCTCGGAGGCGCGGGCACCCTCTACGAGGCATTTGTATGCTCCGAAATGAAATAGTGCCATTATGTTCATATCGACCCGGCTGCTTGCTCCGTGTCGGATGTTCTGCATTTTCTACAGTACAGACTGGATAGTGGATCTTTACTATCAATACTGAAAGTCTACGTGGCTGATATTGCCTCATTTCGTTCCCCGCTGGGCGGGCAATCGATTGGTAGGCACACGCTGGTGGTGAGTTTTCTTGTAGATTGCATCCCCCGCGCCCTCCTTCAGTCCCGCCCTGGGTCCTAGAGGTGGTGTTAATAGCTCTTTCACAGCTACAACTCGAGCCTTTAGCATCCGTTGATATTAGGGATGTGCGGGTCTAGTCGAAACGGTACAGCTCCTACTAGTCGACACTGAAAACAATAGTCGACTACACGAGAGAAAAAAAAAACATAATGATTTTATCATTCAAATTACCATCATTTTAACGTAACATTTAAAACATTTTAAAGAACAGTTAAAATAAAACTTTTGAAAAAGAATACATATCAAAATATTTAAATATATAAATATTTTTAAAAGCGTATCTGGGCGGGAACTATAATTTTACCTCACATGCATTTTCTTCATGTCAGTTGCGGCAAGCTCCACGCGAAAGACCAGCAAGGTGTGGGATTATTTTGAATTAGAAGGAAATGGAAACGTTTTTTGTAAACTGTGTAATGTCAAATTGGCTTACAATAACTTTACTGGAGCTATGCGTAATCATATTCAATACAGGCATGTATGCGTTAGCTTGGAGGCTAGCCAAAGCCAAATGTCTATCATGTCATACACTACAACCTGCCGCTGCGGTCCGCGATCCTATCCGCGCTGTCTATTCCTCTAAACGAAGACCCACTTCGGTGGTGGTGCGGGATTTCCAGCCTCTTTTCGAAACTGTCTGCTTGCTTGTAGTTATTTCTCTGCGTGCCTGTGACTTCAGTTCCTGCCGAGCGCTTTTTTTGCAGAATCGCCTCTTGTCCCGTCTTTCGCCAGACCTTGTTAACATGTTAAATTCACTGAACAAATGCGCATGGTCTGAGTAAGTAAAACGAGCTTTGTTTTGTTTTTAGACAATATAGCCAACATGAAGTAAATTTTTAAAAGCCGTTTTAATGCTTATTCCTTGATAAACTTTCCTATTGTTTTTTACTTTTGTTTTAATATGTGTTTTAATATGTTGGCTAACGTTATATGAAAATGAAGAATTCTGTCAGTCTATTGATTCATTTTCCATTTCTGCATTGCTCCAGGCGATATGAATAAATAAGCTAAGCACTGGTTTATGAAGAGTGTATGCTCTTCCTTGTTTTCTGTTTAACGACCACCTAAAATTAATTGATGATAACGCGAGGCAAGCATACGGCATAATCGTGACCTATTTTTAGCAGAAATCATTGAGGGATTTGACAGTGTGATTCAAAGATTAAGTGTTTCAACTGTATGCTGTTATATAGACACACGCAGTTTTTTTTTTTTGCCATTTTTGGGGAGTTTCTAGCTTTTAGACTAGTCGACTAGTCGGATACAAAACTTCCATTTAAACGACAGTCAAATTAGTCGTAGCGCACATCCCTTGTTGATATGTGCACTTCTTCTTGCCCTTGCTTTGGCTAAGCGCATAGGTGATTTACATGCGTTTTCTGTGGACAGCGACTGTATTCACTTTGGACCCGGTGACTGCGGCGTCACTCTCTGGCCGAGAATCACGTGCGTAAAATCACTATCTACCCCCTTCAGAACGCAGACTGTTTCGCTGTCTGCCCTGTCTATTGAGTCATCGACCTCACGTGATGTGAATGCTCAGATTTCGGTGTGCCCTGTCAGGGCTTTGAGGATTTACATCGACCTTTCGGCAATCTGACCAGCTATCTTGTGTGCTACGGTGGTTGTGCGAAGGGCCGTATCAAAACAGAGGCTTCCCACTGGATTGTGGACGCTATCACGGCTGCTTATACGAGCCAAGGTTTGGAATGCCCCTTTCACATTAGGGTCTACTCAACAAGGGTTATCGCCTCCTGTGCGTGGTTGAGAGGTATGTCTATTCAGGAAATATGCTTTGCAGCCGGCTGATCTTCTCAGAATACCTTGCCAGGTTTTACAAGCTGGACGGTCAGTCCTTGGCCTCCTAAGTGCTGCCGGTGAGTGACTGATTCACGTTTATGCTACCTCCACTCATGTGTGTTTGCTGCCTCATACAGTAATTACTCTGTGCAGCCCTTTATTCTATTGTTGTTGTTGTCTGCCCTGTACTCAGTGCAGCTCCAGTTATACAATGTATATTCTATTGGTGTACCGTCATGTTTTGTGTTGACTGCTGTTTAACACAGTTATCTCTGTGCAGCCTCTCACAATGCTGTTGTTTTTGCTTCTGCCCTGTTTCTCAGTGCAGCATACCTTATTACTGACCAGATATGCAAATTTCGTATACCTGGGCTTTAGACGCTCATTGGCTTATATCCTCCTATCAGCTGCGAGCTCGCCTTCAAGCGTCACTATTTGTGGGAATTGTGTGTGTGTGTTCTATCTTCCTAGAGTGTAACTTGTACAGGCTGCTCGTAGCCTCTCTCACGGCGGGATTGAATATCGTTCCCATAACGGAGAATTCTCCGTAATATCTCGTGAAAGCTCGAGAGGGAACGTCTCCGGTTACTATCGTAACCTCGGTTCCCTGAGAGCGGGAACGAGACATCACGGAGGTCGCCGTGCTCACTGCACGACCAGCTAAGCGGCGTTCAGTATCCGATTCTGACGTAATTGTCGTGTGCACCGCATTTTATACTGCCTCTCAGCTTGTCAGTATTTGCATGCGATGTGCATACTTCGCGACAATTGGCCAGTCATTTGACTGGCGTGAGCCAATAGGACTTCAGGAAAGGTTGGAAGGAAGGAGTTCCCATAAGGAAGAATTCACTCTATGCACGACTACTTCCGCGTTTCGTGTCAGTTGCTCCGCAACTTCCGGTGCTGCGCCAGAAGCAGTTTTTCCCTACCGTTTCAATGAGCGCTCTCAGCATGGCATTTTACACTCGCTGCTTGCAAGAACTTCCACCGATTACAGTGAACGATGTCAATCGAATTGTAAGATTAGCATCGGTCACTCCTTCAAGTAAAAAGGAGAAGGGCTTCAAATTGTATGTTTCGAGCTATATCGAGAACTTTGAAGGTACGTATTCTCAAGCTAACAAGCTAACGTTAGCTAGCTTCGTTTGTGACAGTGCCCAGACGGCATTTCAACGTTGATTCACCGGTGAATCAACGTCAGGTACCATGGTTGAATCAACGTTGGATTATGTTTCGATTTTGCAAATTGGATCAACGTTGATATTGTGACGTTGTTTTACCGTGAAATCATGACATTGTTTCACCGTTGAAATCGTGACGTTGCTTCAGCATTGGTGAATTAAGGTCGTTCTGTAGACGTTGGATTAACGTTGAATTATGTGTTGATTTTGCAAATTGAATCAACGTTGATAACACGACGTTGTTTCACCATCGTACTTTCAACATGAGTGAATACACAACTGTACGTTCAATTAGAACCTAGTTTGCATTTAGATCAACACTGTACACATACATAAAGTTTAAAAATCAAATGACTGGCAGCAATGGCTTTACAATCAACTTCAATAAACTACCACACGCTGAAAATGGTAAAACAGCAGTTTTATTTTGGAAACATACAGTATAAAACATGTGAAAATAATCCCAAACTTTAGCTTGCAGTGTTTGTGCTTGGATGTATTGTTAAAAACCTGTAAAATCCAAATACAACATTTAAAGACTTAAAGTGTTTGTACCATAACAACAATAAGTTGCGCTGCACTTGCAAGAGAAACCCTTGTACTTCTTTTGACTGAAACCAGTTTCTGTGAAAACATGTTTTACTAATGTGTCTCATTACAAGAGATTTGTACATTTGTGCAGCGAGAACGTGTAGAACAGTTTGAGAATGGAACCTGCAACAGAAACCATGTCGGTGGTAAAGGATAGGACTGCCTGAGTTTTGTCGACAGCCAGAGGAAATTCTTTACGCAGGAAAAACACTGCATTGAATGAAATGCATTTAATATTTTAAGTAGAAATGTTTCTTCAAATTCTGATAAAATGTTAGAACCAACTGCCTTGTGCATATAGCGTGGTTGTGCTTTGGGTGATCCTTGAAAGAGTCCCAGCTCTAGGTCCTTTCTGATGCCGTGTCCTCCTCTCTCTCACACTTGTACACTTTCTGTACTGTCCTGTATAAATAAAAACAAAAACACCAAAAATAAATACTCATAAAAGATCAACTTTGATATTGTGAAATATCTTTAACTGAAAACTGAATGCAAAACAAATCACATACAATATTTTCACTTTAAGTTCAATAACAGTGGGGTTGTTAACAAAGTACACTATTCATTAAACACCTAATGTATTCATTAGGTGTATCCCAGTTTTTTCAGAGCCCCCAGTTACACTGTTTTAATCAGAATCCTAACTATACAGTATTTAGTAAAACAAGTAAAATCAAATCAAGTACATTTTTATTAAACTAAGTAAAATCAAAACCTTTCACAAAAGGTCAATGAATCTCTACCAGAAGTGACAGTGCAATGTAGCAGATGAACAATTCCTTATCAAATTGCCAATAAACAGCTGGATCCTTGATGAATCTACAAGGGGAAAGAAAAAATGGTTTACTGAAAAGTTCTTAAAAAGCAGCTTTTCTTTTTATACCATTCCTTTAAAACAGTGGTTCTCCAACTTTTTATATCAAGTACCGCCTCAGAAAATATTTGGCTCTCCAAGTACCACCACAATAACCAACATTAAAATACAGTAGCGTAGTAGGCCCAACTATTCAGCTACAGCTCTGCACAGTTCAAAACGAGGCAGTTTTATTCCTAATAAGAATATTTATTGTTGTCAGCCACTTTAACATTGTAAATACAGTTTGAACATTAACACTGCACAGTGCTTACATACAGGTAAATACAAAACTTAAATAATGATTAAATTAAAATGTGTTGTACCAAAAGATAAATAAAAACTGTACTATACTTAAATGTAAAAAAAAACAAAAAAAAAACACCTTTACTCAAATAAAGATGAAATTAAAATGTATTAACATTAATTTATATTTAATTTCGTGATTCCTCTGCGTACCACTAGAGGGAGCCTGAGTAGCACTAGTGGCACTCATACCACACTTTGAGAATCACTGCTTTAAACGATCTTAATTCGCTTAAATTTGTGATTATATGATATTTAGAAAACATGAACAGAGTATGTTATCTTTGAGACTACTATACGATTAAAAATATAACAATGCATGGCATTCACATCAGAAAAATGTGAAAAATCTCTAAGACAGACATTAACGTAACACAATTTACTAGCAACACACAACATTAGCATCTGTGATAAAGCAATACAAAAACACACACTCACACACACAGACACAGGTATTTATCTTCTGCAGGTTAACGTTACATGTAATTTACCCATTTGTAAACTCTGGTAACATTATACTTTACTATTTTTGAAAGGTAAGATAGCGATTTTCTTACCTGATTTTGTCCGTATGTTTGCAGGACCTCGCAGATCACACCTGACCCTTCCTGTGTTCACATTCTAGTTTTTGTTCTCCGTTGACATGTCACGACTCAAATTCGCTCAAAATAAAAATTTAACAGGCAAATATAAAATAATTCGGCACCGCCCGAACAATCTCAACGAGCAGCAGCTCACACACACAGTCAGTCAGCCGCCTCACTCAGAAAGACGATAATAACGGTCATATATTTTCAAACTGAGAAAGGCGCGAACAGTTTCATTGGCCAGTTTCCTGGATGACAGCCAGATTAACCAATCATGATCAAAGAAATAAAGTAAACGCAGTGAAATGTATTTAGTTTTATTGTTGTTAATGATGATATTTTAACATATACCTTTAGATTTTAGAATAGGTTTAACGATCAAAATATTGTAAAAAGATAATAATGATCTTGAATAATTTAGTAATAATAATTTAAAATGCAGAAATTTATTTTGTATCCTGTTGAAGACATTAAGTTGATTCAACATACAGTTCTTGTAAAAAACAAATCAACATTGATTTACAAGTGTTTTTGGTAACCTTTTTCAACCATTTAGCATTAAACACTTTTTCAACGTTGTTTCAATGTTGAAACAACGACTGTCATTATTTCAACCATATTTCAACGTTGAAGATTGGTCATGTGCCGGCTGGTTTTCAACCGTTCAGCATTAAACGTTGTATTAACGTTGTTTCAACGTTAAAACAACGACTGACCTTATTTCAACCATATTTCAACGTTGAAGGTCGGTCATGTGCCGGCTGGGTGCATACTCTTATAGGATGTGTTTTGTTTACTTAACCTTTTTAAGATCTTCTGTTTTTATAGTCTCGCTAATGATATTATGTTAATACGATCTGTATGACCCTTTAAAGCAGGGATGGGCAACTTTGAGAGTGACGAGGGCCAGCATTTTTTCTCCTTTATACCAAGGGGCCAGATTACTAATCCACGTCCACACACCTTTACACCATTTTACCATTTCCTTTTTATTGAAAGAAATTAAAGTATAATTAATGTAATTTGTTTTTAAAGATTTTATTAACTATAAAACTTTTGCAGTTATGCTAGTTCAGAAGGGAAACTTTGTTCTCAGTTGACAGAAATATTACCCAACAAGGTAAACATCTCAATTGCATTGTCTGTAAATTTGCAACAAACAAATGTACAGAGGTCCTTTTTTTTATTAGTGGCCTACAGAACATTCTCAAAACAACCTAAGAGGACAGTTAAAAAGGGCTTATTCAAAAAAAAAAAAGTTATTACAAATGGTACCATAAAACCTTGTATCTGCAGCAATTGTAAGACCTTTAAAGACCTTTTTAAGATCTGCACTTCACATTTCAGCCTTTAAACATTTTTTAAGAAAGGGATGAGTCAAAAGTATCAATTAATTATTATATTAAATAACATATATCTTATTTATGTTATCGATCCACTAGTTCACATTAAAAATATGTAGCAAAAATGGCAGACGGGCTTATTGAAAATGCATATTCGTTCTCTGGCAGCAGATTTCGCTTTCAGAACGGCAGAATATAGCGGTTTCCCCGGTAACCGCAGAACACAGAGCAGCAGCGCCTGACTGTGAAACGTGCAGCTCATATTTATTCAGTGAAATCATAGCCTTTTGAAGTTTAATCGTCATATTAATCCATATAGCAATTCTTGTCTTTCTGTCCAAATTTAAGACCTCTTATAATTTAGACTTTTTGTAACATTTAGAAGTTTTCAATGCCATAAATTTAAACAAATAAACTGAAGACTTTTTAAGGATCCGCAGAAAAGTACTACCGTAACCTCGTTCCCTGAGCGCGGGAACGAGACATCACGGAGAATTCTCCGTGATGGGAACTCCTTCCTTCCAACCTTAACGGAGAATTCTCCGTGATGTCTCGTGAAAGCTCGAGAGGGAACCTACAGGCGTAAATTTCATCTAACAGTAGGGGGACAATACATAAAATTTCTCAAGAGCAGTTTTTGAAGGGACACAAATAATACAGCTAAAATTGTACTTGTAAGGATATGTATACACAGAGGAAAGCTAACGTTACTGGTGCAGAAGGGAGACTGAGGCGTTATTTTAATGACAAATGTCGAGAGTGCATTATTGTAGCGCGAAAGCACATGCCTGTGTCTATTTACACTAACTCCGCCACCAACGTGTGATTCGGCTGTTCAACATTACAAAAGTCTGTTGACTGTCATCCGCTCGAGTGGATGCAGACGGTGAAATGTGTACCTAGAGCTCATATTGACGCAATCGTCCGGGTTCAAATCTACCTTTTGCCGAACTTTTTTTCTCCTTTTCAAATTTCAAATCACATCAGAAACAACATTTATTTTCAATAAAAATGAAGGAAATAACAAAAAAATTTAAAAAAGTATCGTAGGGTTAGTGTAGGTGTAGGGAGGGCTTTATTGTCCAATAAGGTGGTATCCATTTAATAATTTGAATTAAAATTTTAAATTACACTCAATAATTATTGCATACTGTAATTTATACAGTACAGTTTAGAAATTGCCAGATTCATAAGGCTATAATCAGTAAATCAAGTTAATAGTCACTTTAAAAGAAAGATAAAACTGATTTTGAAAGATAGTTAATCTATATATATAGATAGATATATATATATATATAGATAGATAGATATTTCATTTGGGGCCATCCATTTACTATGTCATTGTTTAATTATCTTTACAGATTACATTAAAGGACTCCAAACCTGTCATACTGTCCCAGTGTTGCTGGCACAGCACTGTGCAACCATATTGTTGCACTATTGTACCAGACTGCACATTACTCTCAGCTTGGCATCAGTGCAGTTCCTCCAGTTCGCAGCTGTACTGAAACTGAGCAGTTTTTTTTCAAAACTTTTAAGAATAAATTATATTAAATGATTGCTTTCCTAACATCATTCCTGGAGGCACACAAACCTTGTTTTAAATTCAACTCATTGCTCTTTAAAAGACCTAAAACTTGTGTGTCAGATTAGTGAGATGTCCAAGACATGCACTGTTGGTGGGCCTCCAGGAACAAGTCTGGCAAACACTGGTTCATACTAAAGTGACTATTGGTATTCCTAGGGAGTCCGGCCAGGTCCTGTCAGTGGGATGGTGGTTATATCTGCACGACCTAGAGAAAGGAAACTCGCTGATGGCTTAAGGTGCACAGTGCAATCAGTTACTTACTTAATGTAGAAGTATAATATGGGATTGTTTACTATGTGGACAAAGTGACAGTTCACAAAAAAGTCATGGCATTTACTCGCTCTCATGTCATTCCAAACCCATATTACTTTAACTCAAAAACATATATTAGGCAGCATGACTGTTTCAGTCACTATTCACTTTCGTTGCATCTTTTTTCTCCATACAATAAAGAATGGTAACTGAGTCTATAAAAATGTGCAACTTATTTTTCATACTATTTTTATTATTATTATTTTTTTACCATTTTTCATTTCAGGTGTACCTTGTATAAAGGTGTTTCCAGCGACTTGCCTGACCGCTCAGTCCTGCAAGTGGCAGAGGTGTATAAGGACTTTACCAGCACTACAGCCCCTTTAGTCACCACAATGGGGATGTCCAGTGATGTTTGGATGGTGGATTCTGCTTTCGGTAAAGTTCAGGCTGGGAGTGTTCTGTCATACCAACAGCCAGCAGCAACAACACGCAACATTACTCCCCATCAAGATGCCCCACCACGACCACCTCTGCCACTAGATGGTTACGACCTTGACCCATCTGTGTGCTTATTTGTACATAGCAAACATGAACTACTGCACATGAAGTCACTGGCAGTAACTCTGGAAACGGCACACAAGATTGAGCATGCCACCAAAGACCAGAGTTCTTCGATGGATTGGCACTACGTTAGAAAGCCACGAGTAACATCTTCCCGATTTAGAGAGGTTTGCCATGTACGGGGGCAGAGCTCTGCTGAACACTTGGCTGAAAGAATCCACAAGGGAACTCGCCAGACAGCAGACATGAAGAGAGGCCTTGAACTGGAATCTGCAGTGGTGGAGGAATACTGTCTGCTGCGTGGAGTGAACTTCTACCCTTGTGGATTCTTAATTCACCTTGGCTTGGCTCCTCTCCTGATGGTATCGTTTACGACCCCACAGAGCACCAGGTTTTTGGCCTTTTGGAGATAAAGTGCCCAAATCTAAAAAGTTATGTTGACTGCCCTTACCTGAAACTGCAGAATGGCACACCAGAGCTAAAACAACAGCATGCTTATTACTGGCAAGTGCAAGTTCAGATGCTGATCTCGGGATTGGACTGGTGTGGTTTTGTTGTGTACGCACAGGATGACATGATGATCCAGCGCATTTAATAATTTGAATTAAAATTTTAAATTACACTCAATAAGTTATTGCATACTGTTTTATAATGTACTACAATACTGAGGTGCAGATAATTGCCACTATTTGCAATAAGTAGTATAAATAGCAGAAAATCCTAACAGTGTAAATAGATTGCACTTAGTGTAAATAGCATATCACAAAAAATGCTGCTATTTGCACTTCGTGTAAAGCCTCTATTGCTATTTACACTTAGTGCAAATAGCCGCTGCCTTAATATAATGCGCGAGCGCGAATCTCTTCCCTCGCACGCAGATTTTCTTTGCTCTCTCAAAAACACGCTGCTCTCGCAAAGAGAAAATAATCACTTCATCCGATGTTTAAGTGAATAAAATTGACAGCCTTACTGGAGTTCCACAACTACTGAGGCTTTGTTCTTTCTCACTGCACTTGTGTGATATAAAAGAGGAAAGCATTTGGACCAAAGCACTGTGAGGTAAGAGAGGGGGAGACTCAAAATGTGCTAAACTTAAAACGCATTTTTGCCCCGTTTGCGTTTATGCTGTTTTACTTCTTACACAATTATTTTAAGTATAAAACATTATTTACAATACATAGCATGTTTTTTTTAATCATATTTTTAGGGGGGGACAACCCTCAGCTAGGGGGGGTTTTGTCCCCCCCGACCCCCCCGGGATTTCCGCCCATGGGAACCTAGAACATATTTCAGTGCAAACATTTCTGTCATGCATTTGGTAAAAAGCTTTTCTTGACTATGCATTGTTTTACCTTTGAAATTTGAGACAAGTGCAACTCTGGCGTCCCGTTGTCTGTGAGCAGTGGTGTGGCGATATAAATAAAAATACAGATTTCCAAACAATCCAAACATATAGGCATCCCATTGAACTTGTTAGAAAAGATAATCCGTTAACCATCTTGACTGGAAACTAGCGACCTCTCCTGGTTAGAGATAGTATTAACACCATAAACTGAAAGCAATCTTTACGTGACTTACTTTTCAAATGTTTTTAAAATTGATCATCCGAGTGTAATATAATCCAGCGGGCCGTACTAAAAGACACTGGGGGCCGCCAGTTGCCCATCCCTGCTTTAAAGCTATGTCATTTTTTCAGTCTCTGAAAAGGATCAGGTGACAGGAGAGATCAGCGTGAGGGAGACTTGTTTCAGATCTATGAGGAAGACAGAGAAGCCACATAGTTTGAGAGTAGGGAGACAATACTAGAGAAATAAAGGATGGATTTATTGTTCATATTTCTAAACTTTTTTTTTAATTTAATTTCTATTAATTTATACAGTAAGTTTAGAAATGCAGACATAAGGCTATTCAGTAAATAAGTTTAGCACTTTAAAAGAAAGATACTGATTTTGAAAGATAGTTAATCTATATATATATAGATAGATAGATAGATAGATATAGATAGATAGATATTTCATTTGGGGCCATCCATTTACTATGTCATTGTTTAATTATCTTTACAGATTACATTAAAGGACTCCAAACCTGTCATACTGTCCCAGTGTTGCTGGCACAGCACTGTGCAACCATATTGTTGCACTATTGTACCAGACTGCACATTACTCTCAGCTTGGCATCAGTGCAGTTCCTCCAGTTCGCAGCTGTACTGAAACTGAGCAGTTTTTTTTCAAAACTTTTAAGAATAAATTATATTAAATGATTGCTTTCCTAACATCATTCCTGGAGGCACACAAACCTTGTTTTAAATTCAACTCATTGCTCTTTAAAAGACCTAAAACTTGTGTGTCAGATTAGTGAGATGTCCAAGACATGCACTGTTGGTGGGCCTCCAGGAACAAGTCTGGCAAACACTGGTTCATACTAAAGTGACTATTGGTATTCCTAGGGAGTCCGGCCAGGTCCTGTCAGTGGGATGGTGGTTATATCTGCACGACCTAGAGAAAGGAAACTCGCTGATGGCTTAAGGTGCACAGTGCAATCAGTTACTTACTTAATGTAGAAGTATAATATGGGATTGTTTACTATGTGGACAAAGTGACAGTTCACAAAAAAGTCATGGCATTTACTCGCTCTCATGTCATTCCAAACCCATATTACTTTAACTCAAAAACATATATTAGGCAGCATGACTGTTTCAGTCACTATTCACTTTCGTTGCATCTTTTTTCTCCATACAATAAAGAATGGTAACTGAGTCTATAAAAATGTGCAACTTATTTTTCATACTATTTTTATTATTATTTTTTTTTTTACTATTTTTCATTTCAGGTGTACCTTGTATAAAGGTGTTTCCAGCGACTTGCCTGACCGCTCAGTCCTGCATGTGGCAGAGGTGTGTAAGGACTTTACCAGCACTACAGCCCCTTTAGTCACCACAATGGGGATGTCTAGTGATGTTTGGATGGTGGATTCTGCTTTCGGTAAAGTTCAGGCTGGGAGTGTTCTGTCATACCAACAGCCAGCAGCAACAACACGCAACATTACTCCCCATCAAGATGCCCCACCACGACCACCTCTGCCACTAGATGGTTACAACCTTGACCCATCTGTGTGCTTATTTGCACATAGCAAACATGAACTACTGCACATGAAGTCACTGGCAGTAACTCTGGAAACGGCACACAAGATTGAGCATGCCACCAAAGACCAGAGTTCTTCGATGGATTGGCACTACGTTAGAAAGCCACGAGTAACATCTTCCCGATTTAGAGAGGTTTGCCATGTACGGGGGCAGAGCTCTGCTGAACACTTGGCTGAAAGAATCCACAAGGGAACTCGCCAGACAGCAGACATGAAGAGAGGCCTTGAACTGGAATCTGCAGTGGTGGAGGAATACTGTCTGCTGCGTGGAGTGAACTTCTACCCTTGTGGATTCTTAATTCACCTTGGCTTGGCTCCTCTCCTGATGGTATCGTTTACGACCCCACAGAGCACCAGGTTTTTGGCCTTTTGGAGATAAAGTGCCCAAATCTAAAAAGTTATGTTGACTGCCCTTACCTGAAACTGCAGAATGGCACACCAGAGCTAAAACAACAGCATGCTTATTACTGGCAAGTGCAAGTTCAGATGCTGATCTCGGGATTGGACTGGTGTGGTTTTGTTGTGTACGCACAGGATGACATGATGATCCAGCGCATCTACAAAGACTGTAGAATGTTTAAAACCATTAGAGAGAGGGCTGACCAGGTCCGCATTAACACCGTAAGGGGCCCCTGGGCTTTACCTCTTGAGGGGTCCTTCATCAACAAGGACTACAGTCTACATTCACTCAATCTTGATAATCACAAAGCGCGAGTCATCAGCCTTTAATTTTGAAGTAATAAATGCCATTAACAAAACATCCAAACCTAAAGGTCTGTCATATAAAATATACACAAATATCACTGCATGAACTACACATATGCACATAGTCGGACATATTTTACACAGATAGGCTATCTAAAAATGTGTAGCATTTAATTGTGTTAACGTTGGTTAAATTCATTATGAACTAAGATTAAGTTAGGAACAGTGCAGGAAGGTAAATTAGTGAAGGTAAATGTAGCCTGCCTACACCTTCACAAAACAGTCTGTGCACTTCTGATTTACCTTCACAGATATGTCTTTCTGCTTGTGGATCTTCGCATTTTTTTTAAATCACTAATTTAAATTTTTAATGTACTAACTAATGAGTGAAACCTTTGTAACGAGCTGCAGTAGCAAAGTTTTTAAGTGTTTACCATCAAAGTTGTATTTTAGCCTTTTTATTTAGGCCTACAATTAAGGCCAAAGGCTGGACAATAAGGACTGCCCGATCAGATGCCAGTTTTAAGCCTTGCCGACTTAAACATTCAAGAGAGTTTAAAGCATTAAAGGGGTGGTTGATTGCGATTTCATTTTTTTAACATTAGTTAGTGTGTAATGTTGCTGTTTGAGCATAAACAATAGCTGCAGAGCTGCAGCGCTGAAAGTTCAATGAAAACGGAGATATCGTCTTTTAAAATTCTGGCAGTTTAATGCCTACAAAAACGACAGGTAAGGGACTACAACGAGTTACTTCCCGGGTCTGATACGTCACAGACCCAGATAAACCCCGCCCCCGGGAACACGCAGCAAAGGGGGCGAGGCCATGCTGCGCTGCTTTAGAGAAGAGGAAGAGAAAACTAGGGGTGCACGTAACAATCTATTCATATGAATCGCGATTCTGTCTTCTAACGATTCTAATGGATTCTCAAGTTTCAAAATCATTAAAGCAGCGGTTCTTAATACTGTTACTCTGTCGCCCTGCTCTGCATCTCTCTCTCTCTCTCTCTCTCTCTCTCTCTCTCATTCAGATCGTCAGATCAGCTCCAACAAACTGTTCCAATCAGGGCCGTGCAGAGACCTTTGGAGGGGCAGGTGCTCAAAGTATAAAAGGGGCACATGGAACAGGGCTTTTAATAGGGCTGTGCTCCTTGCTGATATGTGTATCGAAATGGATGCTTCTGTATTGATACAGCAGCAAATGCCATGACGCAGGTTTGAAAAAGAAACAGAACAGAAAATACCATTTGAAGTTTAAATGTTAAAGACATTTTTTGCACCTCTTAATTACTCTGGAATTATATTATTATTATTGTTGTTGTTGTTGTTATTGAGTTTACAGGGTATGGTGGTTTTGCTGTTGTAAACACTACTGTTGTTGTTGTAGAAAAAAAATATTCCTGTCTTATTTAAAATAGAATTCTATTCTAATCCTGTTCTGAATTTATTCATTTTTTGAATGATAATGATTATAAAAACAGGATTGATAAGTATAATTCGGAGGACGAGAAAATCAGTATAAGTGCTAATTATTTTTAAGGTACTCTACGTTTTTTAAATAAATACTGTAATAATAGTTCAAAGTATTTATAGTTTTTAGTCAGATAACATAAAAAAGACAAGACACCTCGACGCGCTTTAAACTTTTCCCAATTAAACAGCAAGAACGAAAGAGAACAAGCACCTTTGTTTTTATTGCTGTGTGTAGAACTACCTTAGCTGCATTTTCTATTTAATATTATTTTTAATAAAATGTAAATTCAACCCCGGCACTTTATTCAAGCTCGAGCAGGTGTTTTTACATAGAGGTTTCTAGATTTAAATCTAGATTTAAATTAAAAGAGACATGACCTGACGTTTTATTCGTATCCAAAATGAGGAGATATGAATATCAGGAGAGCTGAACACTCTCGTGCAGTGCATGTTTCATTCATACTCGAAGCCAGAGGGAGCTCTCGCAGAAACTTTTGACGTGCAGGAAAGCTGAGCTGAATAAAAAGCAGAAATGATTTTACTGATGAAACGTGAAGACAATAAACACACGACTGCGAAAATATATGGTTCATGTGTGTTTTTTAAGTTATCTTCAGGTAATAAATAAATAAATTATATGAAAAATGCAGCACTGATTGACATATCATTTAGTATAGAAACTATAATATATATTTCCTGAATTATTCTGTGATAAAAATGGGAAACGGGTGTTCGTAGTAGCCTTTATAAACCAATCATAAAATTGTCATTAGGAAAACATTGAACAAAAATATTGTATCCCCTTGCTGCAGTGCTTCCACAGGCTACACACAGCTGTGCATGATCTCTTCACGCCGTTCTCGTCAAATAATAATAATTCAATAATATAAGTTTACAAGCACACCGCTCCGCTGAGAACTCCACTTACCTGCAGCCACGGACGTTATTGAAGGCATCCTAAAGGTGTCTGAATGTGAGGGATCGTCCCGGATGAGATCGTCAGGTGAAAGGTCATCATGTAGATAATTTAATTTACGGCTAAACTATTATTAATTAATTTTACTAATAGTTAGATTGGGCAGGCCTTCACAAAAGGGCGTTTAATTTAAAAAAAAAAAGAAAGAAAAATTGCCTTGACAAAAGGGCACTTTGGGCATCAAGGGGAAAAGGGGCAGGTGCTCAAGCACCCACCGCCCCCCCCCCTCTGCACGTGCCTGGTTCCAATTATACACTTATTTTCACACAGCAATGAGAAGCATTATAAATGGACACGCGTGCGGTTGCTGTGCTGTATTAAAGCTTTAATCAGGATAAAACCGTATATTAAAAGCTAACAGAAGCAGTAGCACTTACAAATAGCAGCATATTTAAAAGTATGAGACAACAACAACCAAACATACCATTAAGAGCCGTGCTTGCACAGGTTCTGCATGATCCTCTTCACTAATATCCTCTGGGTCTCAATCGGGCTCAAATTGATAAGCATTATAGACAACGCCACTGTTTACAATTCAACCGGAGCACATGTGCTGAGGAGAGGGGCGGGACGTTCAGACGTGCAGTAGAGGCGGTTTAGCCAATCACAACACACTGAGCCAGCTAACCAATCTCAGCCCATCGAGGGAGGGGGCTTCATAAACCAGGAAATAAATCGAAGCCTTTGTCAGAGAATGGACAGAGGTGTGGAATAAAGGTAAATTATGTGAAAAATAATGCGTTTTTAAAAAAAAACAAGCATGAACACATGCTAGACTGCACCACATAAACACAATCAAGCCTAGAAAAAAAACAGTCAACCACCCCTTTAAAGGGCAAGAAGACATGAAAGGTAGGTCCACTCAGTAGCCTATGTTCTGTGCGCACATAGAGCCGCAAGTCTCAGCCAGCGAGCCCCAAATTGCCTTTCTTTCCGCAACTTGCCCTTGAACAGAAAAAAACATACAAGCAGGGCCGCTGCCGGCCAAATGGGTGCCCTAAGCAGGATTGTATTGTTGTGCCCCCTCCCTTAAATAGTATGGAAGTAAAAAAAAATAAAGCATCTACTATAGGGGTCAAACTAGAACTTTAATAAAATATAAAAGTAAATAAATTGTATTGTTTACAAATTAGACAGTTACCTATGGCAGTAATACACTTGTCTGATTGATTTTATAGTCTCAAGCATTCAGAAATCACGCAAAAGAAAATTAAGCAGTTTTACTACGAAAAACATGGTTAATTTTTGTAAGGGTTGTGATGTCCCAGGGGCGTAGGCAGCGGACGGGCCTGACGGGCACAGGCCCGCCCACTCTGATGAAAGGCCCCCCAGTTTATTATACAAATATAATATTTGTTAAATAATTGTTGTTTAATCTATTTTAACACAATTAGAGAACTATTATAACATCTCAAATAACTAAAATAAATATAATGTGTTTTTGCATAATTCTTTATGAGTTTGATTGACAGCAGTGATTGCCAATTGTTATCCAGGCTGTTTCGAGCATGTCGCGCATGTAAATTCGTGCATGTTCACCCATTCAGTTGGACTGTAATTTGCAGCTGTTTTAGAAAATGTTAGAAAACAGCAGCAATGCATAATTCTGTAAAAAAAAAAAAAAAAAGACTTTAAAAAAACTAGCACTTACAAGGGAGAGAGCCTGTCCATCAGCCCGCAAGTAACCTGAATGTCATTTGAGCTCAGTCAGTGTTTTCAGTCGGTGTTCAAAGTCGTTTGGTGTGCGGTGTCTAAAGAATTTAAGACCACCTGTTGCCAGTGTCCTCACAAAGATTAGCCTATTTTTATTTATTAATTTATTTAATATAAATTTTGTGACTGACGCCGGCGATTAACTGCACCTGTTTCCTAATTTGTAGGCCTAATTTAAATAACGAATTAAAAAAAAAAAAAAAAAAAAAATCACAAACATGACATTTCTGAATAAAATAATTTTATACACTTATTAGTTATATCTAATTTGGCATTTTCAATTAACATAGGCCTGTTACATTCTTCTTATTATTACATTATATATGCATTATTATTATTAAGTTACTTTTATTATTAAATTAATATTATAATTAATTTGCCCCGCAATAATTTCATAGCCATCAACGCGTAACTGACCAGCTGCGAGGATAATAAAGATTAGGTTAGCTTACTCCTCATTGAAAATGTTTTTAAAAAGGTCTTTCAAAACAGGTTTATTATACAATGAATTATAGGCCTTTAATTAAAATTATTAACACTGCAATCATCAATGAAAAAGCTTTATTTCAAGCACCGACTTTTTACAATTCTGGCTACGCCACTGCGCTGAAGACACTTGAAGCTTCTTGAACTCATTAATAAAATGTTATATTTTAATATAGTATACTAAAATGTTGTTACTACAGTTAATAAAATATATAATATAAAATAATTATTTGTAATCGCTAGAGAATCGAAAATTTGACAGAAACACCGCGCTATTACCACAACTTGCTAACAGAGAACGCTAAACCGGAAGCTCGCGTACAACTGAGATTTTAGCGGAAACACGTAGGCGGTGGGCCGTGCATAGAGTCCATTCTCCGTGATGTCTCGTGAAAGCTCGAGAGGGAACGTATGGTATCAATATAATGCTCCATTTCCTTCCTAAAAGAAAAAAAAAAAAGTTTTTTTTTTTTTTGTGGCCGGAGAACTTACTTTATGAATACGAAATCTTGCACATAAAAAAATAAGATTTATCATGTAGACGTGACTGTGCTTTTCTTTGCTGTTCTCCAAGATACCAAATAATACATATTTCCATAACAAAACAAAATGATTTTGCTACTCCTTCACAGACGCTGGCGTCACGACGCACGCCGATGACGCAGGCGTGACGTAGCGCGGATGTCCCAGAATGCCGCCGTCTGCCAGCGCAGCAGTGATCAATGGTCAGGCGAGTCGGATCAACCGGTGATTTAACGCGATAAACGTTAGAGATCAACCGATGATCGAAACCGCTTGACGTGACTTTTCATGAGTAAATGAGATCTGCGTAAAGAGAGACCACCATCATCATCATCCTCCTCCGAGCCGAAGACAAACCCAGCAGGTAAGAGACGCGTCAGATCATCGCGCTCGGTGATTGATCACATTAATCTGATCGTGTTATCGACATATCAGTGTCTGTCAGTCGAGAGCAGGCGGTGTTTCATTTCTCCATTAACATCACTTCACTGATTCACGTTCTGATCCAGACACAGGACTTCAGCATCCGGGGCTTCTGTCATTCATTCACGCTCCACATGTAAACATACACATCTGTGTTGATCACTGTGTCTCTGTGCCATCACAGTGTGACTGAGGAATCATCTCTGGAGAAGGGTGTGTTTATGTTTCTCTTCTGCTATAGGGACATTAACCCGTTTAATCCCACATTTGTCCCAGACATGAAAATATCCAAATGATGTGTCATTGGTAGCTCTTTGCAATATAATCACTTTTTGATTATTATTTTTTTTGAAAAGTGTGTGAAAAATGTGTTTTATGGTCGGTCACAATTGTGACTGGTGGGATAATGTGTAATACTGAATTAACATATTTCTGCAGTCATCAAAATAGTTATATATCTCATGAGGCCCAGCTATTTTAAACTCTTTGATCACATTCGAGGGTTACTATTATGCATAAAAACCCTTGTACAACACTGATAGGAATACTGAGATAAAAGACAAGAAAAACAAACAAATACAATCATCAACGTATTTCAAAATTGTTACTTTATTGTAGCATATCATAACATTAGTGCTACCAGTATTACAGAATCAGTATTGTACCTTAATGTGACACATTTGCATTCAGTGCAGTATTCACTGTAAGTTTGTCAGTGCATCATTTTAGTGTAGCCTTCTAGCTGTAATTGTGTTTATGTACTGTATTATCCCACCGGTCACTATTTACTCATTCTGTGACCATACTCCACAAAACTGAATACTTGTGAATTTGTATGTTAATGCTAGACACCTTAAAGATAACACGTACCAAAAATCTTTGTCAACATACTTTACTAGCCTTTGTTTCTGAGCTTTGATGCAGTTATCTTCTCAAGGTGCAAACAGGAAGTAAACTGCTCTGGTCATGTGACAATTTGCACTAATCATGCGACACTGCACATATTTAATTGAGACCCTTTACTTTGTACATATTTGCAGGAAATGCACTAAAACAACATTCAGTAACATTTTTTAGAGCTTTATAAATGTGTCCCTGGAGCACAAAAGCAGTCATAAGTAACACAGGTATATTTGTAGCAATAGACAACATTACATCGTATGGGTCAAAATTATCCATTTTTCTTTTATGCCAAAAATCATTAGGATATTAAGATCATGTTCCATGAAGATATTTAGTGAATTTCCTGCCGTAAATATATCAAAACTTAATTTTTGATTAGTAATATGCATTGCTAAGAACTCCATTTGAACAACTTTAAATATTAAGAAAATCGTCTTTAGATTTTTCTGCACCCTCAGATTCCAGATTTTCAAATAGTTGTATCTCGGCCAAATATTGTCCTATCATAACAAACCATACATCACTGGAAAGCTTATTCATTCAAATCTCAGTTTTGAAATATTTACACTTATGACTGGTTTTGTGGTCCAGGGTCACAAATGAAAACCCTCAAAAGTGACCGGTTGGATTAAATGAGTTAAAAAGCTAGTGAGAGTGTGAGAAGTGTTTATTTCATTTACTTACTAATATATTTAACCACAGATATACACTAACATTTCCAGCACATCTCAGACACTCTGATTAGTCACATTCTGTGATGAAACATTTATTTTGGTTTAAAATGGCAGACTTTGATTTAGAGATAGCAGTTTATTTGTCCTAAATACAGACAAACACTTTTTGCATATTTTTTTTTTTTACAAAATGAAAGCATGACAGAGAATTACGCATTATAATAAAAATATTCTGTTCACAAATTAGTTTTCTTTGTCTTCACACATCATGTTGCTCAAGCTCTTCACAGATGCTGTAGTAGTTTCATTAGTGACGGCAATACATTATATATATTTAAAAAATGGACAAGTTTTTGTAACTTAAATATTTAAATTTAACTAAGTTCAAAAAATATTTTTATAAATTCTATATAATTTTCTTCTTCATAATATGTAAAAGTCTCAAGATTTTTGCATAAAACATATTTGAAAAATCCATGTTGAAGGCATGATGATCTTAATCTTAGCTTCATATACTAGAAATAATTAATTGAATAAAAGCGTGTGTTTCAGGGCGGATGGCGAGTCCCAGAACCAGACGTGTGCTGAAGGAGGTCCGGTCTGAAGACGAGAACAATGTGAGTGTCTTCATCAGCTCCTCATCCTCTCTCTCTCATGCGGTGTGTTTAAAGCATGGCGTGTTTGTGTGTCAGGTGTGTTTCGAGTGCGGCGCCTTTAACCCGCAGTGGGTCAGCGTGACGTATGGGATCTGGATCTGTCTGGAGTGTTCGGGCAAACACAGAGGCCTCGGCGTCCACCTCAGGTCAGTCTCTGTTTGTCTCGCTGCAGCGGTTGAGTTAGGTGCATCTGAAGTATATCTGAAAACCTCAAGTGTGATTCATTCATTTGTGAGTTTTCTCTTCATAGCTTCGTACGGTCTGTTTCCATGGACAAGTGGAAGGACTTGGAGCTGGAGAAGATGAAGGTGGGAGGAAACAGGACGTTCCGTATGTTCCTGGAGCTGCAGGACGACTATGACCCCAGCTGGAGCCTGCAGGACAAATACAACAGCAAAGCCGCTGCGCTCTTCAGAGACAAGGTGAGCCGCGCCGACACCAGGACCACGTTATGTTCATCATCTCATTTCATTGATTCATCGGTTTAAAAACGTTTTTCATTTAATTATCAATTATTTTAATTGCAACATTTCTTTATTTGAAACCATTATTTACAAAATAGTGTGCATTGTTAATGTAGTGAGAAGACATGGTTGTAAACTACTCCTAACTAGAAACATTTTAGAAAAATGTTTTTCAGTCACCGTTATTACACTCCTCTTCAGTAGAGCTGCACGATTCTGGATAAATTGAGAATCATGATTTTTATTGTCTCAAATATCAGATCATGATTCTCCCACAATTCTGAACTACTAAAAATAATGCATGACAAAATATTAATTGCTGCAGTCTGTTTAAAAGTCTTTAATTAATTTGAATGAATTATTAAACATTTTAATGTATATATATATATATATATATATATATATATATATATATATAATATATATATATATATATATATATATATATAGTATATATGATATATTATATATATATATAGTGTTTTAAAAATGATCCAAAATCAATATTTGAGCAAGTACATAACCAGCCAGTGTTCAAAACTATCACCTTACTTTAGCCCGATTCACAATGGTTATCTTATAATAATGTTTTCTAATTTGAGTGGTAAGGGTAGGTTTTAGCGGGAAATTCGAGCATGGCACTGCGTCTTTACGTCACGTCTGTAAACATAAAGTTTTATCGGCTAGTAATCACATGTGAGGATCCTGCAGGTGCCGCCTCATTTATAGCTTTTTCTCACAGCAGCTGGAATAATTAAATGTATCATTTTGATGGCGGATTGTAATCCAGAAAGGATTATGTGTTTATGAAACACATGTGAATGAAATTAAATTATATTCCAGTTTAAAATGCCCTTCTGATTACAGATAGCCTGGGATTACACAAGATTTGTATTTTAAAGAAAAACAGTTCGAAGGGAGCATAGTATGCTTTTTGGGTTAAAAGAATTTCTTAATATGAAATTCGAATGGTATGACAATTAGATTAAACTTTACAGAAAATGAAATCTACACACTAATACACACTATACTCATAGTCACGCAATGCTGATGTTGTTAATTTGAGAATAAAGTATAACAATAATAATAATTTGCAGCTTGATGTGATATGAGCTAACCGATCTTTAGATTAAATCATCATTGGTAGCGTGATTTATTGTAATGCTTTTTTCCTCAGTTGGGCAGAACAAACGTGACTGACTTGTAACTTACTTGTTCAGATGACAATATACGGTGAAAATTCTTATTTGGGTATATATTCCAAGACTTAGACTAATCTGTGATTGCAAAGTACAGAAAACATCCACACCGGTGCGGTGACTGACAGCTACACGTTCACCTCAAAACATTAGATTCATCCGCGCTGGAGCCGTGCCGGAATACAACCCCACGCAAGCAAGATAACTCCGCAAGTAACTGCAATTCCAGGTTTTCAAACATAGACTGCGACAGAGGGGCAAAACTTACAGACTGCAGCTTTAATATACCAATTTTAATATTAAAATTATGAAAAAGTGGTTTGAATGAATGATTCAATGACTCACTCATAAATATTTCACTTGTTTCATTACTGGATGAATCGGCGTATTTGAACAAATCTCTTGAATGATTCAATGACACATACATTTTTTAACAGTCACTTGTTGCCACCTAGTTGCGAAACAATGCAGTCGACACAAACGTTATTTGAAGTGCCAGTTACTCTCAAAAGGGGATTTGCTCTATTTTGATCCAAACCATAGACATCAATGTTTATATCCGAACTATAAACTTTCATCCCAGTATTTCTGTGATAATATGAATGACTAAGACTGAAATAATACTGTATAGTTGAATAGACTGTTTGTGAAGCCGTTTCTTACACAAACACGGTAATGTTAAAGGGTTAGTTCACCCAAAAATGAAAATTCTGTCATTAATTACTCGCCCTCATGTTGTTCCAAACCCATAAGAGTTCATCTTCAGAACACAAAGTAAGAAATTTCTGATGAAATCTGAGAGCTCTCTGACCCTCTATAGACAGCAACACAACTGAAATGTTACCAGACCCAGAAACATAGTAAGGACATCGATAAAACTGTCCTTGTGACATCAGTGGCTCAAATTTTATTTTGCGACGCTACGAGTATACTTTTTGTGCACAAAGAAAACAAAAATAGCAATTTATTCAACAATTCTTCTGCCCGAGTTACCGTCTTCCTCCATTTTGGAGAGTACCACGACGCATGTGGACGCTTTCCCCAGAACGAAATCAACATAATAAGCTTTGTTTGCTTTCAGGAGAACAAACATCGCTGATTACGTTGATTACATTCTGGGGAAAGCGCGCGCATGCGTCGTGGTACTCTCCAAAATGGCGGAAAAAAAAAAAATTAAAATCACATGCCAGTGCCACTAAACAGGACTATGGTGAGCAACTACCAAGCCTACAATATAGATCTTTGCAACATTGGTAAGTTAGCTGAAAGGATAAAGCCAAATTAGACCTCGGTTGCCCCGTTCATGTCACAAAATAAATCTTTTGACTTACATTTGATGGCATGCACTATGAATGGGAGATATGACCAAAATCTTATTTCCATGATGCGAGTAATTTTATTTCACGATAACAATTTAGATCATGATATTGTTATTTTATCTTTGTTATTAATAATAAGAACATAGATGCAAGCCACAAACAAAAGGACAGATACAATAAAACAGACACTTGAAAATGAAATAAAGGTAAAGTACTTAGGTAAAGTAGGTCTATTTAACCGTCGCATTCAAGCAAGAGATAATACAGAAATTGAATAAAGTAATCAAAATGTAAAAATAAAGCACTGCATAGTCTTAACTGTATGAATTAAATAAACATTGATCCTTATTAAAGCCACTGAAGTTAGTGAAGATCAGGGAGTGATTTTCTGTTTCTCTTGTTGTTTGGTTAACATTATAGATGCAGACAGCAGGGGGAATGTTCTTCTGTCACTTTAAGAGCTGCACGGATCCAGTATATTGATACGCATGTGTTTTCTTTCTCAGCTGTTTGTTTACTTAAGTCATAAGACAAGCATTTAAGTTAATTGTGTATTTGTTTGTTTTGTTGTATTTGTTTGTTTATTTTATTTTATTTATAGAGCACAATTAAAACAACACAAGGTTGTCCAATGTGCTGTACAATCAACTAAGGGTAAAATAAACTAAAAACAGCTAATACAAATTTGACCATCTCAGATAGGAAAAAGACTAATAAATAATAAGCAAATAAAACAAACTTCACAGAAGAAAACACGATCCACTTTGTTAGATCAATCTGTTGAGCCAAACACTAATTCTAATACATATAGTCTCCAATTTCTTTTAAAAGAGCCCAAAGAAGGTGTCACGGTCAGCTCAGAGCCGCGACAAATGAGGGAGGCAATGAGAACGCAAAATGAATCAACAAGTATTTATTTACAAAAATAAAGTTTACAACTCATAATAAGTAAATGTAAAAAAACGACACTATGGAAAAGTAAAATCAAGACTAGGTTAACGCAAGATAATAATCACATTCCAACATAACAAACAGGCCTGCAGAACATAAATCCCAAACTAAACTAATGCATAAAGCAAACCAATAATCACAACAGAACAACTCAACATAACAACTCACCCCCCCCCCCCCCTTAAAATAATAACCCCACATACAATCATCAAAACAAACAAAAAAAATATTAAAAATAGTGTACATCCTAACCTCCTAACTAACATCACACACTACCTTAAACCTATCTAGTCTTCAGTGGCTTGCCGAGCTCGGGGCGGCTTTTAAACACTAAACTCAGCATCCACAACAATCCCATAACCAGGACTGCTTTAGAATACTGAAGTGTACCCTCACTTAGAATTACCACCCAAAACAAAAACAAAAAAAAAACAGAAAACCCCCACTAACTAAACTGGGATGTACATCCACAAAACAAAACAAAAACACAAATTAAACATAACTATACACACAACCCTCCACTACATATACTCCCAAATAACAACATCACAGCATCTTCCAAAATCCACTCATCTCCTCCCCCCATAATACTTATCAACCTCGTCGCCTAGGAGAAGAGATAGGATGGAGAGAGAAAACTAGAAAAGGAAAAGCAAAAACACATTGCAGTAACATACATTATACTCGCGATAGCGCATCCGCAATCACGTTGTCGGTACCCTTAATATGTCTTATATCCAGATGATGCACTTGTAGAAAGATACACCATCTCATGAGTCACTGGTTTGGGTTCTGTAAAGAATGTAGAAATGTTAGAGGATTATGATCGGTATAAACCACCAACGGCCCTCCACCTGAACCCACATAAACCTCAAAATGGTTCAGCGCCCAGATTAAAGCTAGGGCCTCTTTCTCAATAACCGAATAGTTAAGTTGATAAGAATTAAACTTTCTAGAGAAATACCCATCCACACAATCTACCTCATCTTTCCCGAGGTCTGCAATAAAACAGCTCCCGCTCCCACATTACTAGCGTCAACCTGTAATTTGAAAGCTTTATCCAAGCTTGGTGCAACTAACACTGGAGACACAGTGAGGAGCAATTTAACATCCTCAAATGCTCTCTGACACACCGAGGTCCACTCAAATTTGATTTTATCTCGAAGGAGGTTGGTAAGAGTTAAAAAAAGCTATTTTAGACCTATCTAGTCTTTTTTTCATTAAAAATGGAATTAATGAGGTTTCTTGGGATGGTTGGTTTTTATAGGGGGTTCTGTCAGATTTTTTTCTACTGTGGCAGCTACCTCATTAATTTCTTTTTTTTGTAGTAGGAATAGGAAATTGATAATTTGCAGTCACTTTAGCTCGAACAGGATGTACATGACCCTGACCTACTACTTTCCCAATGTAAGTGACAGTGGCCTTATCAAACTCACATTTGCTCAAATTTACCGTGAGGTTAGCCGCAGCAAGATGATCTTATCCTAGAGAGATCAAAATTTTCCCTACTCTTATCATATGTAAACCCATACGGTTCGCGTCTACTATCTTTGAATTTTTTTTGTCCAAACTGATTTTTGTGCATTAAAGCAAATTCATCAGCAAGAACTGCAGCGTCATAAGCTGTACGAAGTTTAGCCTCAGTTACATAAGTAGCAATACGAGGTGGCACTGAATTTTTAAACTACTCCAACACTACTAGCTCCCTTAAATCACTCAAAGTCTTGACACCAGAAGCAGTACACCAGCGATTAAAGTGAGTTTGAATTTCTCTCACAAATTCCACATGTGTTTGTTTTTCAGATTTTTGCCAACCTCTAAATCGCTGTCTATATGCTTCCGGTACCAGTTCATAAGCTTTCAAAACAGCTGATTTCACGCAATCGTAGTTTTCTGAATCCTGAGTATCAAGAGAAGTAAAAAGTTCCTTAGCTCTTCCCGTAAAGACGCACTGCAATAAAGTACGCATTGAATCTGGCCACCTTCTAGCATCAGCTACCCGCTCAAACAAAGAGAAAAAGGTATCAATATCCTTTTCATTAAATTTGGGTACAAGTCGTAAATTTGTGACCACATCAAAATCATGCCAATCATCCTCATTACCCTCAGCAGACAATCTTCTAGCTTCCTTAGAAAATTTCCCTGCCTTAATTAAATCCAATTTATAGCGCTCAAGCTCTAATTTTCCCTTTTCAATTTCATAGATTAATTCTATTTCTTTCTGTTCAATTATTGCTTTAGATTTTGTTTCTATCAAAAGTAAATCTTTCTGCTGCTCATAAGACAAGGATATTCTGCTAGCCTGAACAGTCGACACTATCTGCTCAGCTTGAAGTACATTTTGTTCGACCAAAGCAGATATCAAAATCGATTTCAAACTCTCTTTTAATCGTTTATCAGCCATAGAAAGACCAACATTATAATGATTTGCGAGCGCTAAAAATGTATCTTTTGAATATTCATTTAAAAGATCTTCCGACGGATTACGAATAAACTCTTCAATATTGGAGGTCATGATTTATGTTTCTGCTACCTCAAACAAATTACCAAATGAACAAAATGCTAACTCCACAAAAAAACACTGAAAAATGTCTACATAATATATTTTACACATTCAATCAGCATTCAATTCGTGTAACTTACCACATTCAACGTTTCAAACAACACGAAGCAGTAACTCAAGCGCTTACAAAACTCAACTTTCAAACGAAACATCTACTTTATTTCCAAAACAATCGCTACTCGAAGCCTCCCAAACAAACTAAACCGCACACGTGGAGCACTCGCTCACGGAGTCAAAGATAATGACAAAGGAGAAACCGGTTTTCTTAATTACAACGGCCGGACAAGCCCCCATATTTGTCACGGTCGGCTCAGAGGGACAAATGAGGGAGGCAACGAGAATACAAAATTAAAGTATTTATTTACAAAAATAAAGTTTACAACTCATAATAAGTAAATGTAAAAAATGACACTATGGAAAAGTAAAATCAAGACTAGGTTTATGACATCCATAATTTAACTTCATGCACACAATTTAGAAGAGATGTAATTGACCTTTTATCCTGTTTCCGTAAAGGTAGATACACCTGAGTATCTTCAGCAAAACAACAAAAAGAGACTCCATGCCTTTGAAAAATAGAACCCAATGGCAGCATATACAATAAGAACAAGATTGGACCAAGAATCGAACCTTGTAGAACACCACAACTCAATGGAGCAGATTTGGAATAAAATTGACTGATATTAACACAAAAGTTTCTATTAGAAAGAAATGATCTGAACCACTCAAGAGCCATGCCTCGAATACCCACAGTATTTTCTAGACAAGTAATAAGGATATCGTGATCAATTGCATCGAATGCTGCATTTATATCTAATAATATAATCTAATAATTTAATATTATAATTTAATACTTTGAGCAGGGCCGTGTCTGTGCTGTGGTTTACTTTAAATCCAGATTGAAACATTTCAAATATGCCATTTTGAGCTAGAAAAGCCTGTACTTGATTTAAAACGGACTTTTCTAAAACTTTAGATAAAAATTGTAATTTTGAAACAGGATAATTTGATAAAACAATCAGATCCAAGTTTGATCTTTTCAAGAGGGGCTCTACAATAGCATGTTTAAAACTTGCAGGAACTACTCCTGATGTAAGACTTTTATTAACTAATGTCAATAGGCTTGGGCCGATAATCCGAAAGGTCTGTTTTAGGGCTGCACAATTAATCGAATTTCTAATCGCGATTACGATTATGGATGGCACGATTACATAATCGTTCAAAGCCGCGATTACAAAAATAAATACTTAAAAATGCCCACTTGCATTATTCTGTGTGCTTAAGAGGTGTTTGCAGCAATGGTTTAACAAACTCAAACACACTGGATAAAATACATTTTGTCTAACTGATAGTCGTTGTCACTCTGTTGTGCATGATAGATATGTTAAACACCAAACGTGTCAAAAGCGGAACAAAATAGCGGAACTCGTTTGAACTGCGCGCCACACTAACCTTTTATCCGCGTGCCTCAGAAGAAAACAGCCCAGCGCGCGAGCTTAGAGCGTATGCGTTTATTACAGTGACCCGCTATCACGTGCTAAACAACGCCGTGAAATCCAGCAAGAAGCACTCGAGTTCAGCGCAGAGTTCTCCAGTACAAATCACGTCTCTTTAAACTAGTTTAAAGCCAAATAAATCGGAGCTGTTATTCTCATCAACACTGATGCAGCAAGCAGCAGAAACAGTGCAACAACGATCCAGTTACAAGACGTTTAAATCCACAAATCACCCACATTTACCATAGTGTTAATGTAGTAACACTAAGGTTAACAATGGTACGGTGGCAGAAAAGTAGGATATTCATATTGAGTATTATTATATTAATAATATACTAAATATGTTAAAGGAGTAATGGAAATATAATTACATTATTTTGTTAATTATTCTATCAGTTGATGTGGATTTGTAATTGACTGAATGTCTTTAGGCTTCTGTTTTTCAATGCAAACACCATAGAAACCATATAGTTTTTTACCATGGTAATGAGGTGCTGTACTTTTGGTTATGTATAAAAGATGAGGCTGTTACAGTTTTCACAATGGTACTGTCAAATGTACATCTGCATCCCAACTCAAGCTCCTGCTACTCTGAACTCAAGCTCCTGCTCTAATGTGCATTTCTAAGAGACAAAACTTGTAATATTACATGTTCAGTGCTACCAAATCAGGTGCTGGTGCCACTGCTCTCCAATGTTAGTCTGGAGCCCTGATAATATAAATTGTACTGTAAAATGTTACTGTAATTTGAAATTTCGTCTGTTTTATTTGTAAATGAAATATATAGCTTTAGTAAACCATTTTTTCTTTTTTTTTTTTTTCTTTTAGTTTTAGTATAACATTATTATACCATGCATAATTTTACCTTTTTTTTATTTAAAGAAACCAAACCAATGTATAGTTGACATTTGAGGCTCAATGCTATAGAAAAGCAATAAAAGTTCAGGAAGAGTGTTTTCAGCCTTTTTTTAAATATATATTTTATATAAATTATGACATGCAGCTTCAAACAATGGCATAAATCTGTTCAAAATAATCGTTATTAATAATCGCAATTACAATCTCAAGGGAATAATCGACAATTATGATTTTTGTCATAATCGTGCAGCCCTAGTCTGTTTAATCATTTTTAATGGGATGATATCACGGCAGCAATGTGCATGTTTCAACTGACCAATTATCTCTGATACAAGACTGATTGATTAAATATCACAGATGTGCAATTAGTAGCTGAAGAGTCAAAAGAACCAGGCACAATCTGCATTCTAATATTGTTAATTTTCTGAAATAAAATAAATAAATAAAAAATCATCGCACACCATAGCAGGAAAAGCAAAACATGTAGCAGAAGGATTAAGTATAGAATTGATCGTATTAAACAACACTTTTGAATTCCCATTATACCTCGAGATTAACTCAGTAAAATAGTTTGTTTTGGCAGTTTTTACAGAATTCTGATAAGTAACTAAAGCCTCCTGTAATATTTTGTATGATACCTGTAACTTATACTTCTTCCACCTACACGCTGCTTTCCTACAAGCTCGTCTCAAATCTTGTGTATCTTCATTTAACCAAGTGTTACAACCACCTGGCTCTGGGTGAAGTAACATTACAAAAAAGGTGAGGCCACACATGAGACTAAATTTAAAGGTGCCAAAGAATGGAAAACTGTCTTTACCTTGGCATAGTTGAATAATAAGAGTTCTGTACATGGAAATAACATACAGTGAGCCTCAAACACCATTGTTTTCTCCTCCTTATGTAAATCTTGTGAATGCAAAAAAACACTGAAAAATAGGCGAATCAGAATATAACACCGACTGTGACGTAACAGTCGGGATCACTAATAGTTACGCCCCCAACATTTGCATAACGTATACCAGCCCATGTTCTAGGCCAGCCGCCAGCCAAATCATACGAAGTTCTGCAGGTATTGTAAAGAAACAAGCAAGGACAACAGAGAAAATGGCAGATCATGGAAATAAATGTTATGTTACAGGCTGTGCAGGGGATGTGAAGTGCAGGAATGGGTTGGTGTCTGTATTCAGAAAGGCACGGAAAGCAAATAACACATTCTAATAAAATAACGCGAGCCACTAAAGGGACATGATTAGCTGTAGCCTGTTACATTACAGTACATAAGATTTCACTTACCACATAATCAGAGTAAGGAGAGATGACTGAGTATAAATGGCGAATGATTTACAGATCCTGAGCACCACTGACAAGCGTCTGATCTTGTAAAATGTGTGGTAAGTACTGCTGCTCCATAGTATAAACAGAGTATGTGCGATTGCGAATCTCGAAAGTGAAAGTAAAACGCGATCGTGCATTTGAAAGCAGTTTCAGTGCCCCGCATATTAATAGCGGCTCCCTGATGCCCGCATTTTATTCACAATATAATTACCCAACGATATAACTGCGCGAGAAAGTATTGAAATAAATATTTTCCCTGTGTTTCCTTCCTGTGAGCTACTAAAATGAGCCGCACTGTGAAACAGCCAATCAGAGCAGAGCTTAACATTGAGCCGCACTGTGAAACAGCCAATCAGAGCAGAGCTTAACATTGAGCTGCACTGTGAAACAGCCAATCAGAGCAGAGCTCAACATTATTATTCATGACCCTTCCAAATAAGCCAATAACAGACCTTTTCATTCTGGGTAGAAATCCTAGGGTTGTAAATGGACATGCAAAACTGTTTCTGGAGAATTTTTGCACTTTCCTAAGCCATATACCTTCTATGTAGATATCAGAGAACAATTTAAAATATTGTATCAATGCATTCTATGGCACCTTTAACAAATAAACATTTAATCAAAAATAAATCCAAATAATACAAACATTAAGTATAAGTATAAAGAAAGAAAACGAAAAGAAAACAGTCCAGGACTAGAGAGGGAAGATGTACGTCACTACAGTCCAGAACCTCCACTGCTCTCTGAATCTGCGGGCCCTATCATACACCCGTTGCAATGCGGCGCCAGGCGCGACGCAAGTGTTTTTTGCTAGTTTCAGCCCGACGCAGTTATCATTTTCACGTCCTGCGCCACATTGTTTAAATAGCAATTGCATTTGTGCTCATTTGTGCGCCTATGGGTGTGCTGGTCTGAAAACGAGGTGTGTTCAGGCACATTGCTGGCGCGTTGCTATTTTGAGGCAACTGAAATAGACGCACACAGGGACATGCAGCAGCACACATACATGCCAAATATTAAAAATTAAAGGATTACAATGTAAAAGATTATTATTATTGTGTAGGCTACATTAATATAAAAATGCCTACATGTCACAATGGATAGTCATTGCATGCATCAGTATTAGGCTACCTATTTGCTCACGCATGGGCAGCTCTATTTCCTCTCTGAGATGTATTTATGGTAAACGTCTTTTGCACTTGCCATGTAAATAGCGAATCCGCCATGGCGAGTGCGCAACTGGCTCTTAAAAGGGATGGGAGATGAGACTGATTGGTTTATTGCAGGTTATGCCCAAAACACACCCATTACTCATTAAGAGAATAGGGACAACCCTTTTAGACCATACGCCGGGCACGCCGCCAAATTTTTCCCATCGTTAAACTAGCAAAAGTGGATTCGGACACACCCTAAGTGCACTTGCGCCTTGCGTTTTAGACCATGCTCTTAGATCCTTAAAATAGGGCCCTCCGTCTTTTAAGCCCAAACGAAAATCACAGGTAACACTCCACACCTTTTACCTGACTCTCGCTCTGGAAAAGACGAAAACACGGAACAATGCCACCTAGTGGACAAATGCAAAAAGAACACTGGCCGTAACATCAAGGTTGAGATTTGGCCTTACCACTCTTAACTCTTAACAGGGATATAGAGTTTAAGATAGAGGAACATGTGGAATTGAATGTATCAAAAGCTGCATTTACATCACAAGAGCCATCAAGAACACCAGAAATGTCAGATTCAGAGAATAGAGTCTTAAACCTCTCGATGATAGCCGTGGTTACAGAGCGAACCTGACAAACTGAACGACAAATAATCTGGGTGACACATGAGGTAAAATTACTACTGACAATAAACATATGATCTGAAAAGGCTGAGTTTTGAATTTGAATATCCCCAACTGTGTTTGACCATTGAAGCACAATAACTCCTGAAAGAGATCTGAATAGACTAATTTGTAGTAGACTTCTCTTAGGTCACTTGCGTCACATCGATGAAAACTGCTATGATTACTCTACTTTTAAAGCATAAATTTGATTAAAAAAATAAAATGACTGTGAAACATTTCATTGGATTGTACTGTTTTTAATGTAAATAGACAACGGTTTTATTCAGAGGTGTGTCTAACTGATTTATTTAAAAATGTATCACCTGAATGTATTTTATAATTTTTGTCTGAAATGTCTTTTTATAACCTTTTGTTAATTGTATACCTTGTATAATTTATTCAGAGATCGCCATGAAAAAAGCCTTGATGCTGGCATGGCATTAAAAAGTGAATAAATGAATAAATTTATTTAAAAAATAGGACTACATAATATTCACATATGCAGTTCATAGGGGACGTATTGTATTTGCCCTACAGTTACAGCATGGAATAATAAACCTATTACTATTAACATTTTACGTAACATTTATTTATTTCACAATTTATTTATTTTTCTTGCAAATGCAAGTTTAGAACTCCTAGATCGGACTTTATAACTCTATTTAACTCCGCAATAGCGAGTTTGTAAATGCTGAGGAAAAAAGCCAGAAGTCAGGGATATAAAATCATGATTCTGAGCCGAGAGGAAAAGAGAGAATGACAAGTTGTTTTCCTTATCAGAATTATGAGATATAATATCGGAATTGCAAGAACAAAGTCAGAAAATATAAACTCTTTATTTTTTTTATTCCATGGCTTCCATAGACTGCTATTTGAAAACTGTAATTTTCTGCCACCAGATAGACTCCGCCCACCAAAAAACGTCCCATGCTGTATTTTCTCATTCATGCATGTTTATTATTCACTCTTAAATTGTCAATAAGTTTAAGCAGTCTGCGCTGCGCATATATATATATATATATATAAGTTTGGTACAACTAGTGTGTATGCAGGTAGTGGAAGCAGAGCGCTGCACACACACTGTCCTGCGGTCACATGACGATGCAACCCAGGAAATACGGCTCTTATTGAAACACATTCTTAAAGTACCGTTACTAGTAAAACACAGAATCGTACCGTATTTAAAAGCAGGGTATCACAATACCTTTTTAGTACCAGTATATTGTGCAATACATACTATGCTGTAGTACCTTTTAGACACTTGTTAACAACTTAATTTTTCAAGACAAGATTTAAGTTTTAAGATATATCGTAAGGGTATAAGATCTGGCTCTCTAACTGGACTGAAGTTGTGATTGTTGTGAACAGATTTTGTGTGCTGAAGATCTGTTTGATTGCTGGCTGCTTGTACTCATGACCAGTGGTGTAGTGGAGGGTATACGCAGGTATACGGCGTATACCCACTTCTTTATCAGTCGGCATTGCGTATACCCACTTCTTTCTAAATCCCCTCTGATGCGTCCTGCACTAACCAAATCATGACAGTCCAGCATATGAGTAACTAATCCAATCACATGTGAATAAATGCAAATATTCTCTAAAAACATCCAGTAAAGACAGTGATGCGGTCAGGAACGAGACGTACACACTCTCATTCAGTGTATGTTTCTTTTATTGATAGTTTTCACGTGACGTCACACTCGTATAGGAACGCCCCCCTGGCGGGCAAAACACTGAACCGTTAAGAGGACTGCGTTCATATTCCGGCCTCATCTGCTTGTCTGTGTAAACTATGCATCATTAATGTGGTGATTACTGAATTTGATCTTTTACTATTACTGTTTTAGATATATTAAGGCACTTTTAAGTGTTTTTACAACGTTTGTCGCACTGTTTATGATTGAAATATTGCTGCGGGTGCCTAATATGATTGCAAATGGCCAAAACTTGCATTTTGTTCAGAAATACATTTGTTTTATTCTTTTGAGAGGTGATCTAAATATTTGCGGCTGGGAAACAGATGAAAAATTGACACGCTTGTGCTGCAATTCTGTGGATGTTTTGCCCTTCAGGGTCTGTACCATGAAGCCGGTTTAGCTGGCTAGCCAGGTAAGTTTCAGTTTAGTTTGCACCAATCCTAGGTTTTAGGTACCATGAAAGTGGCTTGGCTTTTAGCTGCGTTCATTGCCATAGTAACGTACACTCCACAGCTAGCCTGCTCCGGAGCAGGTTATGTTCTGGGTTAGAGATCTCAAACTGAAATTGGACCAATCAGATGAGAGCAAAGTGACACATGTCTTGACACACAAAAAAGTCACTCCCCCAGTCTCTCATCCTACAAATTAAAGCTCACTATGAAGTACCTTAAAAAATATATACAACACAATAGTCTGGCTTTATATATTATATTATTTATATTATTATTACTCCATTACACACAAGCAGTTTTAGTTTAACAATTATGATAAAGCATTTATTTTAAATGAATATTAATTCAGATCATATGAAATATAAATAAGTGGAAGAATCAATAGATAACACTTTAAAAATGGCTACATGTGACCTTACATGTTCGAGTCTCTATCACTATATATTATCAACTATATAAAGTAACTTCACAAGTTTCACTTGTGACTGCACTGATAGAGCAAGATAATTTCCTTTATTTGTCCTCTTTCATGGACAAGTACTTCAGTGGAAATGCATTTAAATTCCTCATATTCATTAATCTCTTAACCTTTAACAAAAGAGTTTTTGAGAAATGAATCACACTTGCTCTGTGTTAGTGATTGGTTGTTCACCGCTGATGTCACACTTGCTCTGTGTTGTGATTGGCTGTTCGCCGCTGATGTCACACATTCATGTGCACGCGCTCCATTAACTCAGGATCAAGCCTGAGTTGACAGAGAAAGTTGATGATCAGCTTCATGGTACCAACAAAGCCAGATTGGAGTGGTTTGGTTTTGTCAACTCAAAACTTATCCTATAACTCTGAATTTGTTCATCTACCATCATGGTACAGGCCCCAGGTCTTCGAGCCGCTCACGTGACTGAAAACTATCAATATCAATAGGAAGCCGGATGGCGCTCTCACGCAGAAAGTCGGCCTCATTGAAGTACTAACTTACGAGTCACGACGTGCAAGAATCCAGCTATTGCACCTAAGCTGAATAAAAAAGAATAGTGAAGACAGTAAACACATGAGTGTGACAATATATGGTTTGTGTGCGTTTTTCAAGTCATCTCCAGGTAATAAAAAAGCATCTGATTCTGAGTAATGCAGTGCTAATTGATAGCATTTATTACACTTGGCAATAGATATGCTACTAGGCTATAAAATATATATTCTGCCTTATTCTGTGATAAAAATGGGGAAAAAATGTAGTAGCCTATAGGCTAAACAAATCATAAAATTGTCATTAGGAAAATACAGGTAAATATGATAAATTATTGGTTATTGTCGCAGTGTTTAGATTTCTCAGCCAATTAAAAGCAAGAGGTAATAATTAATAAATAGAAATAAAACCTATCAATTAGACAAAAAAGTTATTATATTTGACATTTCTGTCCCCCTCACTTCTGAACTGATTGAGAATCACAATGTTTTGTTTGTTTCAAATAGAGATCACAATTCTCCCACAATTAAACAAAATAGCATGTAGTTTACTAGAGTTCTGACAAAATGTCAGTTGCTGCGGTCTATTTATATTTATTTATTTATTTTAATTATTTATTGCAAAATCTGCACCTCTTCTGTGGATAATATTATTTTCATAACGATCCTTACTCAAGCAGCAGAAGTTAAGTGACAGTGTGCAAATATTACAATAGTGAACTAAATATGCAAGACTAGTTTACATGTCACTGTTTGACACAGCTCGTTCATCCTTTGCCGGGCCTTTTAAAAAAAAATTGGGGGCATAAATTAAGAGTATACCCACTTCTCCGGGCACCACTACACCACTGCTCATGACAGTATTCTGCAGTAGTTTGGTGTTCTGTGTGTTGAAGGTGGTGACGCTGGCTGAAGGGAAGGAGTGGACGCTCGAGAACTCGTCTGCCAGGAACTGGACTCCTCCACAGGCCAAGAGCAGCTTCAGCGCCGCCCACCGGTACTAATCCCTTCACTGCATCTGAAAGAGCACACGATGAATGATGATGCTGTTGGTGACACGTGTGATGCTGTCGTTGTAGGTCCAGTGCTGCTGCAGGACAGAATCACACTCACTCCTCTGATAGGGCGTTTGAGGACTGGCTGACTGATGATGTCAACTCCTATCAGAAGTGAGTTTGTGTGTTTCACTCATCCATCATTACATTCAGATGTTTGAAGACAGAAGGCCTCCATTGACCAAGCAGAATGTAGATTCAAATAGACAAAGAGACGTACTAAACGCTGAGATGACTTCAATCATTGTCATATTGATTATATCATTAGCAAAAAAAAAACATAAAGAGAACATTTTTATTAAATGTGAAAATATTGAAAACAAGGATAATGGTTGCTAGTGGATTTGGATCTTATTGATTTCTAGTACTTGCAGAAATGCTAGTTCTAGACTAGGGCTGGATGATTGACTTAATTTTATTTTCAGTTATTTTTTTCAGTTATAAATTCAGCGGTGTGTTTTTACCCATCTTCTGGTCCAATTTACTTTTTCTGTGTTATTTTTATATAATAAATCACTAGGCGTGTTTCCATTACAGATTTGCACAAAACTTTGGCGATATTTTATAAATGTCGATAAAAAAGTATTTCGAAATGATGGCGTTTCCATTAACCAATGTTATGCGACTAAAACGTAACCTTTTGCCTCTCGCGATAAGTCATGGCAACGGATTTTGGTGAGATTTGACGGATTTTGGATATATTTATTCAAATGAGGCGTAAGCGTTTATCTTTACAGAAGCAGCACGTAGAGCCACTTCAGAAACATGCGTGGCGTGGCACATATAAACACATATAAACACATGCATTGACTAGTGGCCGCAGTCAGCTTCAGTGGCCGTATCAGAGCCACACTGCACCGCAGACGTGTGCAGTGTAAATTGTCTAAGCATTAATGGCAGGGAAAGCCCCTTATACTCGAGAGCGACCACGTATGAAGGGTTTCTGGGAGGTTATAGTATATTGAAGAATGATTATCTGACTTTTAGGGCTGGCCGATATATCTCATGCGATATGCATGCGCATCTCGTTAGTAAAGCCGTTTCCTTGATTAGCGGTTAATCTCCATCACCTGTTTTCAAATGGAGCGGCATTTAATACACGGAGCCGTAAATCACTGACAAGTGACGCAATATCGCGTTCATATCGAAGGCGATTTATGCGCATGGATATCGCATGAGATATATCGCCCAACCCTACTGACTTTTTACATACGCCATGTGACCTGTAAATGCGAAAAAAAACGTTTCCATTGCAATTTTGCGAAATATTCCTTTTTCGAAATGCGAGCGTAAAAATTTTTTTTGCGATATATGGGAGTTTTTGCGAAATTGACGCGTTTCCATTAGGCATAATTTCAATTTTTCACATTTTAATTTGCGCAATTTGAAGGGTAATGGAAACGTGCCTAATGTTTTGTAGTTTTCGGGAAGTTGTGGAAGTGCACTGCAACACTTATTTTTACCTATTTTTTTTTATATTATTCAAGTTTGTGTGTTTATATATATATTCACTATATTGCCAAAAGTATTGAGACACCCCCTTCTAATCAACAGGTTTGACTACTTTAGTAATTTCCATGAGTACAAATCTTAATGTTGAAGCATATAATGATATTCTAGGCAATTGTGTGCTTCTAGCAATTTCACCACACACCAATGACTTGTACATACACTATAAAGACAAAAGTATTGGGACACCCCCTTCTTTAGAACAGAAAAAGGCACTTCCAAAACTGTGGCAACAAAGATGGAAACATAATTCATTTAAAATTGTATTTCCATCTCTGTTGCAACAGTTTTGGAAGTGTCTATAACAGGGGTCACCACACTCGGTCCTGGAGGGCCGGTGTCCTGCAGGCTTTAGCTCTAACTTGCCTCAACACACCTGCCTTGATGTTTCAAGTATACCAAGCAAGACCATGATTATCTGGTTCAGGTGTGTTTGATTAGGGTTGGAGCTAAACTCTGCAGGACACTGGCCCTCCAGGAACAAGTTTGTGGCCCCTGGTCTAAAATCACTGTACCTATATGTACAAGACAAATCTTTGGTGTTTGATGATGAGTTTTTGGCTCAAGGTCTGCATTTACAGTCACACCAGAGGTGTTAAACTGGGATTAGGACTTGGTTTTATGCAGACCAGTCAAGTTCTTCCACACTGGCTCAATCAATCATTTTCTTTTTGAACCTTGTCTTATACACAAAGGCATTGTCATGTTAGAATAGAAAAGGGTCCTATCCAAACTATTGCTATAATATTAGAAGCACACCATTGCCTAGACCAGGGTTTCCCAAAGTGGGGTTCGCGAACCCCTGGTGGTTTGTGAGGGAATTGCAGGGGGTTTGTGAGTTGGTACACGTTATGCCTAAGAGTGTATACCATTAACGAATTAATACAAAGAAAAAATTAAATTAAATTAAAAGTTTTTGCAAATAAATGTTACAGGTTTATACAAATGTGATGTAGGCTAAATGTAAAATCTTAAATGTACAAAAATAATTATCTTTATGGGAAACCCTGTATTCAAAAAAAATATTGTGGAAAAAAATCTAATTACATTGTAAATTACAGTAATATGAATTTTAATCATTTGTTGAGTGTAATAACAATAGCTATGAAAATACTTCTGAAACTTTAAAACTGATAAAAATAAAATGTTTTTAAAGTTAAACATGCAAATGTGCCATTAAATTATTGAAACATTTACTTAAAATCTCAGGGGGTACTTCGAGTAAATAATTTAGGTCAAAGGGGTTCGGCTGACAAAGAAGTTTGAAAACCCCTGGCCTAGACTATCATTATATGCTTAAACATTAAGATTTGTACTCATGGAAATGACAAAAGTAGTCAAACCTGTTCATCATTTTGCATAAAAAAAATACATACACAAAACATGAGAAATTAAGGTAAGCGTAAAAAAAAAAAAGTCCTCCCTAAGTGCTGATTTTTGGTGAATTGCATGGAAACTAATGGGCATCATTTTGACCCTGAACCTTTCCAAAACACGTGTGTGTGTCACATTCATGACACTAAATGAGAAAATGTGACAAATTTTCAAGAAATAAATTGTGATTTAAAAATCTAATGTGGGTCAAACTAACCAACAAAACAATGTGCCTAAAACAGCAAGCTTGTTTTAAAAGTTGAATAAATGCGTGATTTTTCACCAGTGAAAAATTGTTATATAAGCAATATCACACGAGTAGACGTGAGATATGGCTGTAAATTGGCACGGCTGTGATTCGACCGTAGGTAATCACAGCTTGCCGATATATAGCCATATCGCATGTCTACGAGTGCGTTTATACAACAGTTTGACGGCACGAGTGTGTAAATACATAAAAAAAAACATAACAACGGAGTGTCTTTAAAAGCCCTCTTTTGTGCCATGGATTTAAATCTCAGTTTGACAGTTTAATAGCTGAGCCCAAGTCTCTGTTACTAATTCCAAAACGTCACTTTAGAACTAATGACGAAGGAACGTTGAGTTGCTTCATTAAAAGCGTAATGTATTACTGTATTAAAAGCGGTGTATTATGTATAGTAGAGTTTTCAGGAATGTGATTTGTATTCAGGTTCCGTATTTTCCGACCTCTGAGGGACGACCCATGTGATTCGCGTAGATCCGAGTTTTTTTTTTTTTTTGAGGGGGGTGGGGGTGGGGGTGGGTATGGTTGGTTATTGCATGATGATTGAAATAGCGCAAATGGCCTTGAGCTATTACCTAAATAAACTGCGAAAAGATTGTTTTCTAAAACATCATGGACGGAATGATCCTGAGCTCGAGCACGAGATCCTGAGCACGAGCTCGTGGTGCCATCTGCAGGACAGTTAAAAGCATTCAAATGATTGAAAGCACCAAACGCGAGTAGATTCAGCGCTGAAAACGTGTTATTTTCGTGAAACGGTGATTTTTTTTATTTTTATGAATGGCTGTGAGAATTTGAGATTGCTAGTGCTGTCATAAAACTCCCAACGGTTGTTTTGTAATTATATAACAGGCTGTAGTCTGACGCGCTACATGTCTGCTGTTACAGTACTGCGTTTAGCTTCGATTCACTGTGTTAGTGTTAGCTGCGCTGCGATTGGTTTGAGCCGCTTTAATTTGCATTTAGGAACGCAACATTCGTCATTAGGAACGTTTATAAATCTGTTGTTGTTTACAAAGAGAAGTTTCAGTGTCACATGATCCTTCAGAAATCATTCTAATATGCTGATTTGCTGCTCAAGAAACATTTCTCATTATTAGCAATGTTAAAAACAGTTTTGCTGCTTAATATTTTTGTGGAAACAATGATACCACTCAAACATTTGTATAAGATTTAAAAAAAGAGAGAAATTAATTTTATTCATGCATGAAAGTGATAAAAAAGTGAGTGAAGACATTTAAAATGATTTCTATTTAATAAATGCATTAACAAATTTAATTAATATATTTGATAAATGCAAATAAATGCTGTTCATTAAACTTTATATTTATCAAAAAATCCTGAAAAATAAAGTGTATCACCATTTCCACACAAAATATGAAGCAGCAAAATTGTTTTCAACATTGATAATAATCAGAAATGTTTCTTGAGAGTCAAATAAATTATGATTTCTAAAAGATCATGCGACACTGAAAACTGGAGTAATGATGAAGAAAATTCTGCTTTGCATCACAGGAATAACATTACATTTTATAATGTATTAAAATATGAAAACTTTTTTTTTTAATTTATCTGTAATTATATTTCACAATATTGCTGTTTTTTTTGTTTTTTTTTACTTTAATCAAATAAATTCAGCCTTGATGAGCAGAAGATATTTATTTCAGAATCATTAATTGTAATGTTTCCAAACTTTTGGCAGGTACTTTAATAATAATAACAATTATATATACTATATACTTTACTATAATATATTATAGTACTTTATTATAATATATTATATTGTTATCATGATTAAGTGCTGCTTTTTATTTTTTACAGGACAATAGTATGTATTCTTACAGTATAAGATATATCTTTTAATGTGCTAAAATATATATTTTTAATAAGTGCTGGGGGTGTGGCTTGTGGGCGTGGCTTGTGGGCATGACTTGGGGCGTGGTCAGATTTTCCTTATTTTTTGTCTCTAGCTGATCACATGCCTGAGTATTATGAGAGAGAGATTGACTGAGCGATCGTGATTACCTGCATCTGATCCAGCATTCATTCGTCAGATCAATCTCATATTCTCAATAAATCATTAGTTTGAATGTCCGATAGGCTCGTACTATCCGATTCCTGATGACAGTGCTGCTCAGTGCATTTGTTGGCTGCGTACAAACTTTTTGAAAAAATAAAAATAACTTCCTTGTTCAAAACTGAAGTTTAGTATTTTTCAATTTAAAAGTCTTTACTGCTGACTCGTAAAACAGTCTCTTGTCACCATCTAATGGCAGAACAATTAAACTAAAATCACCATTACAAACACACACCGTTTACCAATACTAAATACTACTATTATTTATGTAAAATATTATTTATTGAATAATAATATTTAATAAACAACAACAGCCATCATAAAAGTTGCTAGAGAATTCAGTCAAAAGTACAAAGGCAGCGCTCTGATATACAGCACGTTACATAAACATGATGAGATTTTGCCAAAACTATTTGCTCTGGAACAGATAATAGATTCCGACCAAAGACTGCCCATTAGATTTACCCAACACGAATTACATCTCATGTGTAATCACTATAGAGACATCAGAGCCAGCGGTAAATTCCAGAAGGTCTGGCCGAGATGAGGCTGCTCTCGGCGGGTACCTGAGCACAGAACGGCTGCTGTCCTGGAGCTCACATTTCCGAAAACGTCAAAGCAAATTTTCAAATAGATGTTATCTTTATTAACAAACCACATACATTCTCACCTAAAAATCTCTTAAAATTACATTCTGTGACACAAAAACAATTATAGTGGATTTGGGCATCTGCCATGACACTCGCTGTGAGAAATACGGCAAGCAGAGTGATACAAACGGTGAAGCTGTTGGAGGAGCTCTGTTATCACTCTAATATCGCACTCTTATCAGCCAATCAGATTCGAGGACCAGAAAGAACTGTTGTATAAATTTGTATATACTTGTGTGTATCTCAATATTGACTGTCCTCTATGTTGACAGTCAAATAAATAGAAAGCTCTAGATGGGGATGGGAATGGCCCCTCACCCCAGCAAGTGTCCATATCACTCGTCTGTACGATCATATTATTTCATATGTGTGAACAGCTGTGATCTGTGGTCTGTTATTATGTGTGAATATTGCTGTGATTTTGTGGTGTTTCAGTGCTGGAGCGTCCGGCGCGCAGGAGAATCGATATGTGGGATTTGGAAACACTCCCAACCCACCCAAGAAAGATGAAGACTTCATGAACAACGCCATGTCTTCCATCTACTCGGTAAAACAGCAGCAGCAGCTTTGATATAACAAAGGTCTGTCTGTCATTCATCATTACCGTTGTCTGTGTCGTGTGTGTTTCAGGGCTGGAGCAGCTTCTCTGTTGGAGCCAGTAAGTTTGCGTCGGTTGCTAAAGACAGTGTAAGTACATTGCTGCACACACACACAGACCAAATGTTCACCTAGCTTTCATCACACCACTAAACCTGCTAGTGAAGGACGACAGCAGCCGATCTGTGTTGCTAGATGAGGAATATTTGTGCCCTGAATATGTTTTATGAAGCAGTGAGTCACCGAAGCTGGTGTTAATAATGTGGCTCCTCTGTGTGTTGTGTCTGTCAAACGGTGTACAGATGGGTTTTTCCTGCATAGAGAATTATGAGATGGCCGTCTCTGTCAAATTTTGTGCCGCCTCTGGTTGTAGCGAAACTCAGGCAGACAGTCACGTGCAAGCACCACTTAACAGCGTCCATTAGGGCTTTTAGTCCAAAAGTGTGCACATTTGAAGAAATACTGATATCTTTACACATATTCACTTTACATTTCTTTAGACAGAATCATAATTTCTGTTCATTTTCCACTGAATTATGCAATGTGATGAGCATTAGTAGCTTCCAGCACTGTCTCAGTATGTTTTCTCTTTCGCGATCGCTGTTCTGACTCGGAGGAAGCTCATTCGATGCTCATATGTCACTCATATTGTGCGATCATAACCTGCACTCTCATTCTGATGATGAGCTTCCATTACTAGGTTGAAAACCGATAAAAATATGTGACAATTCCAATCGGTTGAGATGTTAAACAAATTGCGATACAACTGGGGGAAGGATTTATATGAATGTATAGATGGCATTTTTTTAAATTTTTGCCTCCGTTTACAGCGGTTTGCTGTTTTTTTTACAGCAGTAACCAATGAAACTCTGTATCGCTGCTGTTCCATAAGCGCCACCTGATGGCAGAGAGTAAATTTGCTTCTCATTCAGCCTGTCTGCTGTTTGTTTCATTCAGATATGTTTTATGTAGTATAGTTTCACAAAACTACAGTCTGACCATCCTGTTTTTGCTTCAAATTTCTAAATTATACACTCTAAGTTAGATTAAAAACTGCTCATGCTGCATGTATGCAGCATCTTTGTTTGGATCGTGATTAAAATGCAGTGGTTGCCTCTAATTTTAAACTGAAAGAGCACAGGTAAAACCTCAGTTTGTTTATTTGAAGATTTTTTTTATTTTATTTGTTATAAAATTTCAATTTAGTTTTGTTATTTGACATATTTCAGTTTCTTAAAGAATTGTGCAGCATTTTGTCCAAGCAATAATAAAATGACACATTTTCATTTATAATTTGTCTTAAATCTCTCTCTTAAAGGATTAGTTCACCCAAAAATGAAAATTAGCCCATCCTTTACTCGCCCTCAAGGTGTATATGACTTTGTTCTTTCAGACGAGTCCAGTCAAAATTATATAAAAAATTGTCCTTGTTCTTCAAAGCTTTATAATGGCAGTGGGTGGGTTTTTCTGCTCAATAGTCCAAAATAAGTGAAATAAAGCACATCCATCCATAATAAAACGTGCCTCACACGCCTCCGGGGGTGAATATTTTCCTTCAAAAATGCATCGATTCGCTACAGGAGGCCTTTATTCACCCCCGGAGCCGTGTAAGGCACGGTTTTTTATGGATGGATGTGCTTTATTTGAATTCTTTTGGACTGTTGAACAGAAAAACCCACCCACTGTCATTATAAAGCTTGGAAGAGTAAGGACAATTTTTTTATATAACTCCGATTGGATTTGTCTGAAAGAACAAAGTCATATACACCTAGGATGCCTTGAGGGTGAGCAAAGCATAGGCTAATTAAATTTTTTGGGTGAACTAACCCTTTAAATCGTGGATCAAGGAGGTCATAACTTTTAGCTGTTATGCTGTATTTAAATTTAACGTTCAACAGGTTTGTTTTTGTAAAATGTAACTTGAAAATTATAATTTTATTCAATTATGTAATTATTAGAACACCTAAGATATGTTGCATGTAAAAAGAGTTTGTTACCGCCAGTTAAAGGCTGGGTACAGTGTGTGCACATAATCAGGAGGATACCAACTCTGCCTCATTTTGAGCCAGGAAAAACCCTGTGTATTCACTACACAGCACAACCTCTTCAAGCTGAACTGTTTAATGATTCATTGTGATTAATGATTTTTGTGACTTTATGTGTGTGTCAGCTGCTCATGTATAATAACTAATAGGATTGTGATTATAAATACAGTTTTTCATCTTCTGTCCTTAACAGACCACAAAATTGGCCAGCCAAGCAACTCTGAAGGTACGTCTCATCAGTGTGATGTGAAACTCTCCAATCTGATCACTCGAGTCTGTTTTATATAAGGACTGGTTTAAAATAACAATTTACCTATTTCAGACCTGCCAACCTGTATGCATTTTGCTCTAAGTACGCTTGTCACTCTAAACTACGTCAAAACCTGGTGACGCCTCCGTCCACGCGTGGTACTCAAATCAAGCAACCGCAAAAGAAGTGATTGACCAATCAAAGTGTTTTTTCGGTTTTGCATTTAAATAATTTCCGTGCATTTTATTCCTCTCCAAACTGGCTCTGTTTGTGTGTGTCTGTGAGTCTGCGCGCTGAGATGAAGAAACACCTCCCCGCTATAATGAGCATTTGACAAAGAAACACACGCCAAACATCTTCCCTTGTGATGACTTAATGAGAAGCGTTTCTAAACCTGCTGTCCAACAAAAATTAAAAGTTATTACTCCACAACATCAGTTGAATGTTAGTAATAACTTCCTTCTGATGTGGCTTCTTATCACACAATAATCTCTACTGTAATAAAGACTATGTCGATTGGCAAGGAGTATAAATATATTTTGAAAATACCGGAGATGGCTTAAAGAACCCAGATAAACTATACGTTGTGGCAGTCGAGTGTTTATTGTCTTTGTTTGATCAGTTTAAGTGTTTCTATATTCTTTTTGTTCAGCTACAGCAATACTTTTGTCCATATTAGGGATTTCCTGGAGCGTCATCAGTTCTAGTACTTCTGTGATGCATTTGTGGATTTTCTGCATGAGTGCACCCTCTGGCTTCCAGTATGAATGAAACAGACATTACATGTGTTTATAGCACTAAATAATGGCCAGTCCATAAAAATAATACTTCTCAAAATAAATTTAAAGTAGACATGTTTTTCTACAGTGTATATAAGTGTACTGGAGTCTTTTTTTTTTATAGCATTTTAAATGGCAAAAATAAATAAATACTCTGATGTGCCAAGCCACCAGAACCTAACCAAAAACAGCTGTTAAAAAACCGAGGTATTTATTGAACCGGGGGCTAACTGTATTGTTGCATCCCAACTGTTTACTCTAAAATACTGTATAACAGGAATAGCACAAAGGTGTGTGTGACTGAGTGCAGACCCTGATTTCTAACCTTTGGAAAATGTTTATCATTTAAAGCTTACATTGTGCAATTCTAATTTTGACATTAGCTATCATGGAGCTTCAGGTAATAATGTAGCTATCTAGGAATATATGACCCCCCCCCCCCAAACCTTGTCCCGTCCCATCACACTGATGGTACTCAATACATTTTTCCAATGTTGGCAGGTCTGCTATTTGATCCATCTTCACTTTAATAAACTGATATTGATTACTGAATCTTATTAAAATAAACACACAGGAATGCAGGCACACATGGGCTGATATACAACAAACACATTGGCTGCACCTCTAGAAAATACTGAACTAAACATCATAATCTAAATGAAAAGTGGTGATTGCGATGTGAGGAACGCTGCTCACAGAAGACCATGTTAAAGGTATAGTTCACTCAAAAATGAAATTGTGCTCACCCTCAGGTCATGCAAGATTAGGATGTATTTGTTTGTTCACATCAGATTTGGAGAAATTCAGTATTCCATCACTTGCTCATCAATGGATGCTCTGCAGTGAATGGGTGCCGTCAGAATGAGAGTCCAAACAACTGATAAAAACATTTCATTGGAGGAAGTGTTATGATGGGTTATGGACTCATTTTAGCCAGAGGTCATGGTTTGAAGTTAAAAACGTCTTGATGGATTTGTTTCAGCTTTTGTCTTCTCAAGATGTTAACTGATGGACTGGAGTGGTGTGGATTACTTGTGGATTATTGTGATGTGTTTATCAGCTGTTTGGACTCTCATTCTGATGGCACCCATTCACTGCAGAGCATCCATTGCTGAGACAGTGATGCAATAATGCTACATTTCTCCAAATCTGATGAAGAAACAAACTCATCCTGATCTTGGATGACCCGAGGGGAAGCACATTTTCAGCAAGTTTTCATTTTTGGCTGAACTATTCCCTGAAGTCCAGCAGTAAGGCCTCTGCCGTCTGTAGTTTATATACGCTGCTTTATTCTGTCTCTGCCGCCGCTGCTGTGGATGAAGTTACGGGGCTATAAACCACCGTCTGATCCGGTAACAGTCACCGTATGCTGCACGCATGTGTGTTTCTGTGTGTGTGTGAGAACACTGAGTCAGATGCTGGACATGTAACAAGCGTTCAGTATGCAGATGCTGCTTGTTTTCAGTATGTATATCATAACTTCACTTGATTCCCGCCATTCACTGCAGCTAATAAAACTCCCATTGCAATCCATTTGAAGGTCATGTGACAGATCATGCCTCCTCACACAGTGTTGATGGTCTGTCATGCATGTGCTGTGACTCATGTTTTCATCAGGTTTTATTTCTGTGTGAAATACACCATTTTGTGTGAGTGTGTGTTCACTCGTGTGTTTCTCTCTCAGGCTGCTGAATTGGGACAGACGTTAAATGACAGTGTTATCAAGCCCACACAGGAGAAGGTAACCAGCATGTTTGTTACTAGTATGTAACTAGTCTAGTTAGGAGTGAGTGTGTTTCTCACAGCGCTGCCAGTAAATGAGAGATGCAGAAAGATTTTCATCATGCCAAAGTACATTTTCTACATTTAGATAAATCTAATGTTGTATACGAGTAAATTTATCCAGGTTTAAAAATATTCATGCCAAAGTTTATGGCAGGTAAGATTTTATAAATGGTTTTGAAAGAAGTCTCTTTTCACCAAGGCTGCATTTAGTTGATAAAAAATAGATACTTCAGATAAATGTTTTCTATGTGAATATCCGTTAAACTGTAATTGATTCATGTGATCAAAGCTGTATTTTCAGCATCATTACTCCAGTCTTCAGTGTCACATGATCTTCAGAAATCATTCTAATATGCTGATTTGCTGCTCAAGAAACATTTCTGATTATTATCAATGTAAAACATTGTTGCCCGAAATTTTTGTGGAAACCGTCATACATTTTGTTTTTAGGGTTTCTTTGATTAATAGAATGTTAAAACAGCATTTACTTGAAATATAAATCTTTTTGTAACATTATACTCTGTCTTTACTCTAATTTTTGATCAATTGAATGCAGTCTTGCTGAATTGCTTTTAAAATCAATCTTACTGACGGCAAACTTTTGGATGGTAGAGTATATCGTACATGTGGTGAGTTGCCTCTGTATAAATAATTTAGTCTTAAGATTAAAGTTATGAATTCCTAAAGTATTTTTCTAAAAATGCTTGCTGTGAGGGTAAGCTGTGGCAGTGACTGTGGGCTTTGCATCCAAATACACTAACAAGTACTATAATCAGTGTTAGTTTGACCTGTCTCATTCTGTTACGGCATTGCAATCACGAGAGTGATATTTTGCATAACCTGTCAAAAATTGTAGCCTTATACATGTTTATCTGATTTTTTTTTGTGGTGAAATGTTTCTGTGAGGTTCAGCATCAGCAGTGGATCTCACTGAATGAACTCTCTACAGATGCCATCATGAAGCTAGTTCTTCTGTAGCTGATCAGTGCAAATGTTAGAAGACATAGAGGCGAGTCTGAAGCGTGTTTCAGTCTGATGTCCATTGCTCTCTAACACTGCTCTGACTCATGTAGGTGAAGGAGGGAAAGTTGTTTGATGAAATGGCCGTCGGCATCACAGGTCTGGCCACAAAGGTACGGCTGCTCTCGCGCGGCTCGTCTGCTCACGATCGTCTGATGTGATGCAGTGACACACGTCAGCTGATCGGGAGCAGAGAGAAACCCTTGTGCTCTTTCTGTGTCTCAACTCACTTTTCTTTCTCTTTTTCTGCTGCCATTGTGATTATGGTGGTGAGTATGATGATTTAGACATAACAGAGCTTATGTAATCATGTAAAGACTCTCTGTGGAAATCAGTCAGTAGCCATGGATGCTTGTATTAAGGACCCCATGACAATCCAGATTACTTTGTAGTTTTTAGCAAAAATAAATGATATAATTCAGCCATAATATTTCTCGCCATGAAAATAGCAGTAGAAGCTGTAATGGCGTTAAACACAAACAAACAAACCAGATTACAGCTCTCTGTGCTCCTTGTTCTAGCAGATAAACACTTTTCATATGTACATTATCTCTCTTCTGGAGTAACAGACTGAAATATTGCTGACTCGAATTAGTTTTTTGTCTCATGCTCTGAAGAATGAGCCTCCCGTTATGTTCTGCCCAAACTTACTGTTTAATAGGAAAGACAACAACTTAAGAAAGCAAACTGTTTCATGGGGTCTTTAAAAATAAAATCATGTCATGTTTACAGTAATACATCACTGCTTTTTAACAAAATAACTTCTAGGCCCTTTAACACCAAATCAAAAAAAAAAAAGTATATATCTAAATAAAATCCATTGGTCTGTTCACACTGAGAATGAATGAGTTGAATGAAATGCAAATGTGACCCGTGCTGGCAAAATGAGTCGGAATGAGCAAATTTTCAAAAACGATTTCGGTTTATTTTCACATTCTCCATTAAAATACCTTCAATGATATATGACTTGTTGGAATTGGACAAAAAATGACTGAGCTACAGCCGTTTGAAGGCGATAGAGTCAGCAGAATTGATTTTGAGAAAAACCGAGTTACATTTTTCTAAAGATTCCAAAGAAAAAAATCACCAAGTAACAGAACAAAGATGCAAATAAACAGTAGTTTAATCAATAGCAGCAAGTGATTCTGTCTTTTTTAATGTTTGATTAACATTGAGACAGGTCTATATTAAGACCTACTGTAATGCATGAATTCAGTTCAATTCAAAGTTTATTTGTATAGCGCTTTTTACGATACAATCGTTGCAAAGCAGCTTTACAGGAAATTAAGTTTCTACAATATATTTATATATTGTAGAAACTTAATATATTTAACTTTTGGCAAAATTTTGGTAATTCTGTATGTTGTCTGAGGATCGGCATCCTTTGAGGTCCTCTGAGGGGTGGGCATCATCTAATATAATGTTACACATCAGATTTCCCCCAACCATTAATTAAACGTTTATGTAAGACATTACAGATTATGTTTATGTGAATCTCTCCAAGACATATTTCGCAATGTAATTTATAGGGAGATCGCACGCTCTTGGAAAGGTGCGTCTTATGCACATGCTTTGCAAATGTCAGTCAGCAAGATCGTTTTGTTTTCATCAGCATGGGTTTGAAAAGCATATTTGACTGGTTTGTACTCATGTCATCGAGAAATCAATATGAATATTCACAAATCTGGAATGCTGTGCGTTGCAACAATAGACCTACAACTTGTGAATAATAATAATAATAATAATAATTTGTTACATTTATATAGCGCTTTTTCTGGGTACTCAAAGCGCTTTACATAGAAGGGGGGATCTCTTCAATCACCACCAGTGTGCAGCATCCACCTGGATGATGCGACGGCAGCCATATTGCGCCAGAACGCCCACCACACACCAGCTACAGGTGGAGAAGAGACAGAGTGATGAAGCCAATCAGTGTATGGGGATGATAAGGAGGCCATGATGGACAGAGGCCAATGGGCAAATTTGGCCAGGATGCCGGGGTAACACCCCTACTCTTTTTCGAAGGACATCCTGGGATTTTTAATGACCACAGAGAGTCAGGACCTCGGTTTAACGTCTCATCCGAAAGACGGTGCTTGTTGACAGTATAGTGTCCCCATCACTATACTGGGGTGTTAGGATCATATTACATTTGAAGAGCGATTCACACTCATTTTGCCAGCACGGGTCACAAACGTGAACACATCCGCTGCTGCTCCAGACTCTCATTTCAGTCATAAACTAATGACACACACTCCTTATGTTGAACTGAAGTGAGTCAAGGTCAGCAGCACCAACACTGGGAACTATAGTGAGATTAAATCCATAAAGTCACTTGTATTTTATCTCTATTATTTATCTCTGTATTGTATATCTTCCTGTGCGTTTGATTATGAGGTGGGGTGAAGGGGTCTTAAATCATGTTCAGCTGGTTTTCTGTGGTTGAATATTCGGGGTCAGTGGTGTTGAGACGCTGTGTGTTTGTGCAGGTTCAGGGTGCAGGCGCTAAAGGCTGGAAGGACATGACATCTTTCTTCGGTGGGAAACAAGAGGCCGCTGATGATGATGGGTAATTACAGATTTATTATTCAGTAACATTAATTATATGAAGAGAATTCTTTGAGGTCTTATGAATTTAGGAAGGGAATACGTTATTATTACTTCATGATTTTTGAACATACATTTACGGGGAAAAGTACAATACAGCATCTAAAAAAATTATACTTTTATTCAGCAAGCAAACTAAACAAAACTGACTAAAAATATTTCAAATGTTATATTTTCAATTTTGAAATATATCTGCGAGCAGTAATTATCAGGTCCCAGCACAAATGGCTCATGCAGAAAATATGATGGCCACGTCGCGCTTCAAATGTAATATGATTCTTTAAGCATCTTTGCATCGACGTATTGTTCTATGATCTGTATTATAACAGACAAATAATATTGTCTCCATTTTAACTGGACATCAGTACATTCAGTCATGTCTGGCAACTTGACAAATGTCAGTATTATTAGGATATATAAAAATAAAAGTGTTTTTGGATATTACAGATTTCTTTGCAAACTAATTAGACTTAGGTTTGACTATTAAACTTCACGCAATTACAATGATATTTCTGCAATTAATTCACTACAAGTCAATCTATGGAATCGCTGACACAGATTTAAACTGAGATCTATAAAGATTTGTTATCCTATGGACAACATTAGTCTTTCATTCGATTTGTTCAAATGGATGATTCATTCAGGAATGAAGTAAACGGCTCACTTTATGAATGGAGCTTTGAATCATTGGTTTACACGATTCGTTCAAAACCGCAGATTCATTCAGAAACTAAACACAGCTGTGTTGCTAGGAGACGCACAACAGTTCTGCTGTGGCTTTATAGGTAATATTTTTGTTAGCAAAAATAGACAATTTTGTGTTTAAAATATAACACAATATTAACTTCTTATTTACTGAACTGTTGTGTAAAATCACATTTGCACTCGTGGTATTCATACATAAGCAACATTTGCGCTCGCTGCTCGTGTGATATCGCTTATCATGTGATATAAATATGAGACAAAAGCTCATACAGGAGCATTTTTGCCCCAATATCTTGAATTTTAGGACATAGGGAGGTGTTGCCCTGCATCATATTTGTCAACAGTCAACTATATGAAACGTAAGATGACGTACAGGTCTGGGGGCGGGGCCAGTGCGTTAACTGCGTTAAAATGTTTTAATCGCGTTATTTTTTTCATAACTAATTAAGTTAACATGTTAAACTGACAGCCCTAGGTTTTTTTAATAATGTATTTTTATAATGCAACTGGATATAGATTTGAGATATAGATTTTGTTGTTTGAGGGTTAAGGATTCAGAGGAAACAAATAATTTTGATTGCGATTGCAGAGTTGTGAACCAAAATGCAAAAGTCCTTATTATAGCGCCACCTAGTGTCTGGAATTTCTGGTGATCCCACCAAGTCTGGTTTCTCTAGGTCGCATTAAAATTAAATGTATCACAGTTTCCACAAAAATATTGTTCAGCTCAGCTGTTTTCAACATTGATGATAATCAGAAATGTTTCTTGAGCAGCAAATCAGCATATTATTATGATTTCTGAAGATCATGTGACACTGAAGACTGGAGTAATGATGCTGAAAAATTCAACTTTGATCACAGCTATCATTTACATTTGAACAGATATTCACATAGAATAGCTATTTTACATTGTAATATTTCTCAATATTACTGTTCTTACTGTGATCAAATAAATGCAGCACATTTACTGTTTGACGTCAAGAATCATTTATCATCCAGTCAGGTCACCAACATTTTTTTCCAAGTTAAATATCCTGTTTTACTCTGTAATGTGTCACGTGTGCTTCAGGACAATCAAACTAACAAGTCGTCAGTGCTCTTCTATTTTTGTGGATGTTGTTTCTGTGCGATTGTGATGATTAGATTTCTGAAAGTATTTCATGCACTCGTCAATCAAAAAAAAAAAAAGACACGGTTGTTTGTTTTGCTGGTTTGATTTCAGTTCTGCTTATGAAGAAGGATATCAGAACCAGGGGCCTAAGCCCGACTTCTGGGAAACCTTCGGTAGTAACTCAGCTCTCAGCAGCAACTCTGTAGAGAGGAGCTCAGAAGCTCAGCCCAACAACAAGAATAGTGCTGCAGACAGCTGGGACACCTGGGGCAATGACTGGGAGAAAGCTGGAGATGACAAGGACAAGAAGAGCACGTCAAAAGCACCTGAGGACTCTTGGGACAACAGCGGCTGGTAGACCTGCAGAGGGTTTGTGTGTTTGCTTTCATCGGCCTGTCCTGTACAACACGCATCACAAACACACATCTGACTGGACGTGTCCCTCGTTTCGCCTGTCGTTGTTCGTTTCTGTTGAGAATAAGTCGATAAAGATCTTTTTGATGTCTCTGTCCATGATGGAGATATTTAATATTACAGTACAATGTTTGATATTATAGTGGATTTGACACCAGCAGAAATCTGCATGTCATCTGCTGTTTGTGGTCCGTAGATCATAAACCTTCAGATCGCAGTGGCTTTCCTGTGTCATGACAGACTCCTGTTTGTTCATGTATTTTTATTTTATATGTATGTGTTCATTATATATGTGTATATATGATGAGCTGTCAAACAGATTCCTATTCAAAAAACAAAACAAAAAAAAAGCATTTTTATCAGCAAAATTGTTCAGGCTTCCTGTTCATAATATAATCACCATAACCAAACATTCGTCTGTAGAAGCATGACACATGGGCTTTTCATCATTTTAGTTAATATCCTCCAGTTCGTCATCCATCACCTCATGGCCTTTTTATGGAAATCGCTAATATTCTTTTTTTTTTTTCTTTTTTTTTGTGTTGGGCATTTGTAATCATGTTATGTATTTTGTTTGTTTGATTGTTTGTTTCCTCCTGTAATATCCACTGCGTGTTGTCCATATTGACATTCCAGATGTGAAATGTACTGTTCATGAGCTCTTGGATTACATGAAAGAACAAATTCTCAAAGATTTCATGTAAAACTCAAGACTTGGACATCAACCATCATTATTTATTCATGGTTTTTTTTTGTGATTTCGGCTAAACGGGATGTTTCTCCTTACCTCAGTAATAAGGTGGTTGTTTTCTGTATTATTGTCAGGTTCACCCCAAATCTCTTTATGATATTGAATATTGCTGTTATCCACACATCGTGTTTTCATGAATTCATTGACATCTACTGCTCCATGGATGTTCCTGACTAGCACATCTCTGCTATGTATGTTTGAATTGTAACAACGCCTGCTGTTTCTGAGGAACATGGGTGAGCTACACTATATTCTGCTAGTTAAATAGTATAATTAATAAAGCTATAAACGCCACCTGACTTCTGTACTTGGTCTCATATGTAACTTTAACTTGATGTTGATGAGAAGGTCATGAATTGACAGCTGGATTTTCCATCTGAAGATGTTTCCTGTGCAGTTTTTGAACATGTGTTTAATGACATCAGAGCTCAGCAAACAAACATGCCGTCGTTACGCTGGGTTCATCACAGATGGTGTGGACGACAGATGTGATGTGATGGTTGGGCTGTCCTGTGACTGCATGATATTCAGCTGTGAGTGCAGAGTGAAGGTTTGAGGAAAGTAAGGAATCAGGAGTCTCTTTACTGAAACACTTTCAAATGGACCATAAAAAAAGGCTTTGGCTGTTATCATGATGATCTGCTCACAGGCAGATCTACTGAAGAAGAGGAATGTCGGAGTCATATGGGGTGCCTCATGGATCAGTGTTTGGTCCCCTTCTGTTCTCCATAAACACAGCCTTGCTGGTGCATGATCATAAGGGTACATGGGTTCCTGTCAGGATATGCAGTTCAGCTCCTTGTCCATTTCAAGACTGCACTACTGAAATGCTGTATTAGCCAACTAGTACTACTAAAGCTGTGTTCATACCATGTCGTGAATTACTGTACTTTCGAAATAACGTGACATTCTAACCCTCAGACTCTGAATTGTGCATTTCTATGGCACCATCAATGAATGGCTAAGTAGCGCCTAAATGAAGCTGTGGTGGTCAGGTGGTACCGCTGTCCCATGGTCCAAGTTGTGGCTCTCAGAACATTCCCAACTTTAAAGTTGTAATTACGAGTTCTGCAAGCCTTTGTCAATGATAGTGTTGCCATAGAAACAAGTCTGAGGATGCGGACAGCTCCGTGTCGAGCGTCACTTTTCTTGAAATTACTGTAATTATGACATGGCCTGAATACAACTTGAACCTCTGCAGATGATCCAGAATGTGGAAACATGTCTTGTCCTCAATTAGCCAACATGGACTAAACTCTAAACTCAATCCACTGGCTTCAGATTTTAGGTTTTGATGCTGACTTGCAGGACTTCTGCTGGAAGAACACGGCCTCTATACATTCCTACAAGTATATGAGCCAACTGAGGTCACTGAACAAGTGACGCCTTGTTCCTTCACTGTGTTTCCAAAACCTTCACCATCTCTGCTCCCCTCTAGTAGAATGAGCTGCTAACCTCTCCCCGAACTGCTGAGACCATCACAGCTTTTCCACAAGCACTTAATCAATCCACAACTCTTCTACCGATTTCAACTGCATTTCACTTCTGCTTTTGCTTGCAGTCTGAACTAGTTCTACTTGCTCTTAGTGAATGCAGGACATTGGTGATGATGGAAATGCATCTGTCTGGTGTCATTTTAGAGCTTGATGACTCAATCCTCTTTAGTTTTCATTATTTGGAGAGCAGTGAAAAAAAAAAAAAAAACTTGTGTCCCACTGAAGAAAGTCACAGGTTTGGAATGATGTGACGCTGAATAAATGATGATAGAATGATCACATTTTTGAATGAACTATTACTCTTAAGATTATTAACTGTTTTTCCCAAACTTTTTTGGCAGCCGAACCTTTTTTATCCCTTAAATTTTAAGCTAGTATTTCAGTCATTTAACTTGAACAACATATTTGCATGTTCACAGTTTTCTGATGTTGATTAATGGTAACATGACATGCAGGTGAACAAATAAAATATTTCGTTTTAGTATTTTATTTGGATTGTTTGTATTCTTTTGCTAGCTTACAAACCCCAGTTTGGGAAACCCTGCATTAACAAATGTCCAGAAATATATTCAACATTTTTTTCATAATTCAGAGACACTGAAGTTTTATAAGAAATGATCTTAACGCACAGTTGAAATTCTGATGTTCAGTGTTTTAAGAGTGTGTGCTGCTTGCAATTCCAAGGACATGGGTTCAACTCCCAGAGAAATCCTGAATAGAAATATTATATTATAATCATAAGTTGATGCATTCTCCTCTGTGGGGTCGTGAGGATTCTGGAGGAAACGGATGCAGAGTCCAGCACAGGACTTATTTGTACAAAAGTAGACGTTACATTCATTGTTTCCATGACAACAGAGAAATGCTGAAGCTGTATCCATAACAACTGCTTGCAGGACAAAAGGCTATAAAAACAATGAAGATCTAGAGGTGACATATGTTCAGCTGGTCTACGCTCAGAAAACTGCTGAACTGTCATGATGTCATCCTACAAACCCACTGAACCAAACTTCCTGTATGTATCTGTGTATGATGACTATGTATTAAGTTAAATGTAGGGTACAACTGGGCTAAAGGCGCCCCGGGGTAAAAGGCGCCTTTGATATTATTTTCATCTAAACCACTAGATGGCTCAAAAACATGGCGTAGCACTTTCCAAAACATTCGCTTTTGATTCCGTGCTTACTTGATCTAATATTTTATTTTTGAGACAAAGGTCTTCTTAACGATTTTCAGTTTTGTTTAATATTATTAAGCAACAGTTTTTAAATAACGAAAGAATATGTAAAAAATATGGTATTTGTGGTAAAAAGCGTCTCTGCTGTTGGGGCTAAAGGCACACAGTAATTAACAAGATAATTAATAGATCGCTGACTTTTCCATTTATTGACATGACATGGTTAGAGTCAGATGGCAAATATCATATATTATGTTGGGTGTCCATATTAGATATAATCATGTTTAGAATGAAACCATCATATTTAAAAAACAATGATATTAAACATATCATATGATAAAATGTAATTTGTTGTTACTACTGTAAATCTATTTTCAATTATTATGGGATCTCCTTCAATGCTTTCAGAATCTTTACTTTTTAAAATGATTTTGTTTCTGTATTTTAAAATATATATATATTTATATTAACATATTTTAATGACGGTATACTTGCTGAACAAAAAATTATTCTTTTATTTTTCAAAATAAGCAGAAAATAGTACACACTTTGCTAAAGTGTTTGTTTTGAACAAGTATTAACTTAGACATTATGAAGTATTTGTATCAATACCGTGTGTGGGGTAAAAGGCCCCCTTGCCACCTCATACATTTATAACTAAGATTTTTAAACAAAATAAACGACTTGTATGATTTATTTTCAATGTTCAATACAAGCATATATATTTTTTTCTGCAATTATGCATTTTAGGTGCAGGGAATAGCACTTTTTTTTTCTTAAGGTGTGCCTTTAGCCCCTTGTAACCTGAGTTAAAGAGTGATTGAAACATGACTCCTCACGAATGCACCCCAACATGCCATTTTACCTCCTATAAGAGAAATCTGATGTGTGTTAATGATGTGTCACGGCTGTGGTTTATAACTGATTATTATTTCACTGATAGACTGGCTTTATGCAGTGATTGAATTACTTTCATCATTAACATGATAGCTGATACTTAATTCTGTGTAGGTAAACGTTTGTATTTTTATATTTAACTTAAGATACACTACACTCATTCTTCATATAGCATATTTTTTAATCTCAGCAGTAGTTTATGGTGTTTCGTGTCATCAGTATCTGAAGTGAGTCACTATTAACATTAGTGCTGCTACTCTACCCACCTGTCTCGAGTTAACCAGTCATGTAGTCGTTAACTAGATCTAGTCCTGGAGTGATGCTGCTGCTGCAGTGAATCATAGGGCGGGGCTTGGTCGCGTCGATCACTGCAGCTCGAGTGCTGATTGGCTGGTGTGATGTGTGGGCGGGATCAGACGGAGGGATGAATCATTCGCTCACAGTTAGACCGATTAAAGCGATCTCTGATTCTCTGTACTGGATTATATAGCGCGGATCCCGATCAGTTTTATAACAGATGAATGTGCGCATCAGAATGAAGAAGAGTGTGGTGGTGTTGATGATGATGAAGAAGAAGATGTGATGGCGTAAACTCCGCCCATCAGCCTCCATCTGAACAGCAGCTCGCCTCACACATCGCTGTTTTATCGCTCGTTTTGGGTAAGAACATCGCGCTGATGAAAACGACACATCACATCATAAACACGATAAACACACTCAGATACTGTATGACAGCGGTGTCTCAATAATATGCGCGCCATTTGCGTACATTTCAGCAGTCAATTCTGTGCGGATTTCTCAGTTTGACGTTTTGTGCTCGATGCATTTGCGATGATTGCGGAGTTAAACGCGTGTAATCGCGACCAAAAGCGCTGCGATTTTAATTCGCATTGTATCGACGCCCATTATCCGATCTGAACACGTTAAGTAACGTTCATGTGTGCCAGTGTCATTGTGTGTCGTTTAAACATCACGTTCGATCTGTCATCGTTACTTGACATGATCTGGATGCGTTGAACTGAACTCATCTACATGACTGTATGACAGCATCAAACATCAGATACAGCGCTAAAGATAACTCTGATATGCGCTGCACTGACATCTACAAGAATAAATACATAATAAAACACACACACACTGACTGTACTAGACAGGTTAGTTAGTTGTCAGGCTAGTTGTGACGTTAGAAGGCGTGACATCTATGACAGAAACATTCCAACTCAGAATCCTGTCTGTTGGTAATTTGGTAATAGAACTCAAATGTTGAGTCAAGAATTTAAATACCAAGTTACCAGTGGATGAAATTATGAAGAACATAGGCTAAATTAGACTGGATGCCATTTTCAGCTATGTTTCACTACTATCAGTTTACCTCAAATGTTTCTCCTAAAATTCCTTTGCAGAAAGAAAAATACTAACCTGAGTGAATAATTGAAAACCAATCACTGCAAATGCATTTCTTTGTTACTGTCATTCAACGATGCATTCGAATGCTGCTGCTGTCTGACAGTCACTATCATTACTGTCTGAGAAACCCTATTTTACTAGAGTCTGACAACTAAACTGGCTTGAGAGATTCATAAACCATATGCAAACTGATATGCATATTTTTCTTGGCAGTTAAAAGCAATGTTTTTTTTATGTTGGTTAAAACATTAAATCAACATATTTAAGAACCATCTTGAGCTGAAATACAAATTATAATCCTTTTTTTGACACACCAGACTTTTCACACCTGCAATAAAAAAATGAAATTTAATTTTGTCAGCTCATGACAAAAAGTGTTTAAATAAAAATAGATAAAGATTCAAAGCTAGATAGAGATTCATCTTTGCTGTAAGAAAACACGTCAAAGTCATTGACTTCTGGAGCGAGTGTGTGGCATACTGATACGAGCGCCGTTCACACTGACAGAGATTCAAAGCCACCGGACATCATTCAGTTTCTGAGACTCGGCGACCGCTGGAGAAGTGACAGATATGCAAATATGAAGTGATGCACTGACTACCAATGGGAGAGCAGAGAGCGACAGCCACTAGAAAACAACAGCGCAGTGACTCTTGTGCCGTGTAAATATGTTGTAAATGTGTGGTTTCTGATATGTGAGCTGATGGCTTGTGTTTTCACCGTCAGGGCCGATGCCTGCCATGTCTCCTCCGTCAGACATCGTGAAGGTGGCCATCGAGTGGCCCGGTGCAAATGCTCAACTCATTGAATTTGACCAGGTACTGTTTACTACTCATGCGCTGGTGTTACTAACACACGTATACTGTTGAACTGGTGCTTTTGTTTGACCTGCTGAGATGTTTTCTCCTCTCACAGCACATACTTACGAAAATGTGTTATGGGGATATTTTACATCAATATACTGTTGCGCACGCAGATACTGATATAGAATAAATGACTGAGAGATAGTGAAACCTGTTTGAAGGACATTTATTTGTTGGAGTTTATAGGTAAAAATAGTAACTGTGATTGCTGTAGTATTTGAGGAGAAACTATGTGCTGTTGGAGGTTCACAGGACAGAGTGTGTAATGTTTGTGTGTGTGTGTGTTGCAGAAGAAGCCGCTGGGGTCCATCATTAGGGAAGTGTGTGATGGGTAAGTCTGTCTCTACACTGAATTCACCCTGGCATCCATCTGAACACACAGAGCTCTTAACAACCTGAAGACAAGACAGATGAGCCGACCTGACCTGACCTCAACTCACTCACTCGCTCTCTTTATAACTCGAGTGTTATTTAATATCACAGAATCAACCTAATGGGTTAAATCAGCTAGAAATAGCTCTTTAAGTTAACGTTTTGCAGGTTATCACATTTTAAGGTATGGTTTATATTTTAGTAAGCATGTTGTAATGAAAATTGACATTTCATCTCACAATTCTGACATTTCTGAGTTTATGGTTAAGCTTATAAATAATTAATATGAATTTTATATATAATATCAGTGATACCAAAAAAAATATTGACCTCAATAAAACCAGTTAATTTAGATGTTACCATTTTAGTTCACCATTTTTTTAGTACACATTATTCACACTATTCCCAGAAGAAGAAAAAAACATCTACATTGTGATATAAACCAATACTGGGATATAAAATGGCACTCAAAAATATTCTAAGAGAAAAATGCATAAATCTGAGAAAAAGCAAAAAAAGAGTCAGAATTTTGAGATAAAACGTCACAAAGTAGCTTTCTTATTTTTTTCATTCTGTGGCTTCCAAGGATCATCCAAAAACTGTTATGCTGTTTATGCAAAATCATCAAGCACATTGTTTTCTAATGATTGTTTATATAAAATTAAATCACAGCTTTTGAATGTCAATTGTGATGTCAATTTAAACAATAAATATACTTAACCTAATAAATATACTTAACATGACTAATTTCTTAATGGTTGAATGTGCGTTTAAATAAATCTTCTAACTCTGTCCTATAATGTGCTGTTTAAGACTTTTCACATCTTTAGAGTTGATTTTCTCTCAAGGGTTTAAGCCAATATTGAAGAGATTATTATATCTCATCATTAGAAAGCCGTCTGTAGTACTTCAGTCTATGTGGGTTTCATGAACGGCTCATGCTGTGAGTGGTGTGTTTGTTATAGATGGTCTCTGTCGGGTTCAGAGCAGTTCGCCCTGCGTTACGCTGACGGTCCACAGCTCTACATCACTGAACAGGTCAGACTCTCACTCACAGAGATCCTCATGAACTCGTCTTTAATAACCAGCACAGATTATGTTTATGCTTTAGTGTCTGATATGCACAACTGACTTTTGATCATTGTTTATTTAAACATTGGTAACTACAACAATAACAACATTACATGCTTTCTCAATATTTATACATATATATAGTATATATATATATATTTCATATCATATAAGTATTATAACTGAGGAAGGTTTTTGGCTGTGTTCATGAAGCCAGATCTACTGTATACAGACACACAAAGCTCTAGTGAGGTGTTGCAGTTGTTTGATTGATCTCCATGTGTCTGTGTGTTTCAGAGCCGCGGTGAAATGAAAAACGGCTCCATCCTCAGACTGGCCATCTCTCCTGTAAGTCTGACTGCAATCACAAAACCCTCTGCTGGATTGAGACGAAGATCAGCAGTGTAGACTCGCTGTAGGCCTGATGCTAACCAGCCTAACTGGTGTGTGGTGTTTTGTGGTGTTAGATGCGAGCGGCTCGACAGCTGCTGGAGCGCATCCAGTCTCATGGGATTGACGCGCGTCTGGAGGCTCTGAAAGAGCTGGCCAAACTCTCTGCTGACCCCACGTTTGCCACAGAGTTCATCAACATGGAAGGCCTGACGACGCTGGCGCGGCTGGTGGAGAGCGGCACGCAGTACGAGTCCTACACACAGTTGTGAGGGGTTTGCGACTGTCCATATTTGGCTTGATTGAGGCTCAGCTCATACGTAACAGGCCAATCCCAAAAATACTACAGCACTTGCCTCCTGATGAATATATATATATATATATATATATATATATGTATGTACAGTACCTACCGTTCACAAGTTTGTGGGCACTAAGAGTGTTTTTTGAAAGAAGTCTCTTCTGATAACCAAAGCTGCATTTATTTGATCAAAAATACAGTAAAAACAGTCATATTGAATTTAAAATAAGCATTTTCTATGTGAATTTATTGTAAAATGTAATTTATTCCTGTGAATCAAAGCTGAATTTTCAGCATCATTACTCCAATACTTATTTACAAATCTAATTTAAGTGAAATTAAAAAAATAAATTAAAAAAATCCTTTCTTTATTGTTTAAAATTTTGCTTGTAGTTATTTGTAACCTGTACATTTGTACATAGAGGAGATGTAAAAAGTATAAATGTGGGACCCGTGGCATATGTTGCATACCCTGTTTTGGCAGCGCTGTAATCTGTTGCAGTCTGTGTTTCAGACACGTGTGTTGAGATGCTGCTGTAGAGTGATTTGTCTTTTATGTCTGCAGTTTTGGAGAGATGTTGGCCTTCACTCTCACAGCGTTTCTGGAGCTCATGGATCATGGCATCGTGTCCTGGGATCTGATTTCTTTGTCCTTCATCAAACAGGCAAGTAAAACACATTTAACAGGTCTGTCTCTTTCTAAAGTAGCCTTTCTCAACCGCTTTGATTAAAAAACATTTTACTTTTACTGGAATTCTCTGAAAATGGTAAACTTGTCTTGTATGTGTTTTTCTTCAGTACATGCATTATTTCAGGATTTAATTGAATACATTCAGTGTTTTAATTGACCTTTTGCATTGGAAAAGGTATTTTCTAGATGATTGTCTGATGCATAATGGGGGTTCAGGGATAAGTGCTGCTACTGTAGTTAAAGTTCACAATCACTGTATGTAATCTGAATCTAGTTAATAAGTCAGTTCAGCTAATAATTTGCATATACACTGCCATTCAAATTTGGGGTCAGTACAATAATTTTTATAGCCATTAACGCTTTTATTCAGCAAGGATGCACTAAATTGGTCAAAAGTGCCAGTAAAGACATTGATAATGTTACAGTTAGATTTCTATTTCAAATAAATACTGTCCTTTTGAACTTTCTATTCATCTGTGAATCCTGAAAAATAAAACGTATCACAGTTTCCACAAAAATATTGGGCAGCACAACTGTTTTCAACATTGATAATAATTCAGAAATGTTCTTGAGCAGCAAATTAGCATATTAGAATGATTTCTGAAGGATCATGTGACACTGAAGACTGGAGTAATGATGCTGAAAATACAGCTTTGATCACAGCAATCAATTTTAAGTAGTGCTGTCAAACGATTAATCTTGATTTATCGCATCCAAAATAAAAGTTTTTGTTTACATAATATATGTGTGTGTACTGTGTATATTTATTATGTATATAAATACACACACACATGCATGTATATATTTCAGAAAAATATGTGGTAACACTTTACAATAAGGTGTAATTTGTTAACATTAGTTAATGTATTAACTAACATGAACAAACAATGAACAATGCATTTATTATGTTAGAATGCTGTTCATTGACTTCAGCTCGGCATTCAACACAATAATCCCACAACAGCTCATAAATAAACTAAACCTGCTGGGCCTTAACAATTCCCTCTGTAATTGGATCCTGGACTTTTTAACCGGAAGACCTCAGGCAGTCTGTGTCGGCCACAACACCTCGAGCACTACCACACTGAGCACAGGTGCCCCACAAGGCTGTGTTCTCAGCCCGCTGCTCTTCACGCTACTGACCCATGACTGCACTGCCAAGTTCATCTCCAACCACATCATCAAGTTTGCTGATGACACAACAGTGGTAGGTCTCATCAGCAACAACGATGAAATGCACTACAGAGAGGAAGTGGCACAGCTGGCTGAATGGTGTGGCGCTAACAATCTGTCCCTCAATGTGGAGAAGACAAAGGAGGTTGTGATGGACTTCAGGAGGAGGAACTCCACTGACCACCGACAGCTCGACTGTGGAGAGAGTCAGCAGCACTAAATTCCTTGGGGTGCACATCATGGAGGATCTCACCTGGACCACCAACACCATGTCACTCTCCAAGAAGGCACAACAGCTCCTACACTTTCTCCGCCGGCTGAAAAGAGCAAGTCTCCCACCACCCATCCTCACCACATTCTACAGGGGCACCATTGAGAGTGTGCTGACCAGCTGCATCACTGTCTGGTACGGGACCTGCAGTGCTGCTGACCACAAGACCCTCCAGCAGACAGTGAACATGGCTGCAAAGATCATCGGTGCCCCTTCCCATCCATCCTGGACATTTTCCTTGCACGATGCTCCAGCAAAAACAACAGCATCGTGAAGGACCTCACCCACCCCTCCCACAGTCTCTTCCAGCTCCTACCATCAGGAAGACGGTACCGGAGCATCAGAGCCCGCTCCGCCAGACTGCTCAACAGCTTTTTCCCCCAGGCTGTGAGAGCCCTGAACTCAGATCACCCCGCCCCCCTCTGAAACCCCATGCAAACCCCTACCTCCTGAAACATGGACCCCCCCCCCCCCCCACCCCCTCCAAACACCCCCCAACCTTACCTCACCAAAGAAAACACTGTGAACTTTTTTTGTGCAATTCAAGTGTGCTACACACAGGTGAGTGGGCCTGTACAAACCACCTGTAGTAACACACTCTCCTCTATGCACTAGACACTTTTCCTAACACTGCTATGTGTACACAATCCCACAAAAGACTCAGCAATATATGTATGTTTACATGCTCATGCACTACCACAAATCATCTTGTACTGTTCCCCAGCCAGCTGCTGACTCACAATGTTTCTCTCTGCACATGTACAGTATTTATGTGAAGCATTCGCATAGTTTGTATAGTTGTATTTTTTATCTTTATCTTTAGTTGTATAGGGTAAACATTTATATATAGTATACTTAGTCAAAATCTGTCATAGGTTTATAGTGTTTATAGGTTATTGTGTATAGGTTTATAGTGTTCTACTTCATTGTTGTATGTCTGTATTTATGTAGCACCGTGGTCCTGTGAGGCATGACATTTCGTTCCACTGTATGTCCCCACATGTAGCGGAATGACAATAAAGCTCAACTTGAACTTGAACTTATTACAGTATTTATTCATCTTTGTTAATGTTAGTTAATGAAAATACAGTTGTTCATTTTTTATTCATGTTAGTTTACAGTGCATTAACTAATCTTAACAAACATAACTTGTGATTTTAATAATGCAGTAGTAAATGCTGAAATTAACATGAACTAAAATTAATAAATGCTGTAGAAGTATTGTTCATTCTTAGTTCATGTTTACTAATGTTGTTAACTAATGTTAACTAATGAACCTTATTGTAAAGTGTTACCAAATATGTTATGTTTATATATTAAATATATTTATATATAATATAAATTATATGAATATACATGTAAATACATGTAAATATTTTCAAAATATATAATGCATGTGTGTGTATTTATATATACATAATAAATATACACAGTACACACACATATATTATGTAAACAAAAACTTTTATTTTGGATGCGATTAATCGTTTGACAGCACTAATTTTAAGTTTAACAGATACAGTATTCTCATAGAAAACAGCTGTTTTACATTCTAATAATATTTAACTATTTTCAATGTATTTTTGATGAAATAAATGCAACCGTGGTGAGCAGAGACTAATCTTTAAAAAAAAAAAAAAAAAATCTTACTGACCCCAAAAGGAAATGAATTTGTTGTCAGTGTTCAGTTAGATTGTCTGGAAGATTGCAGCTGATGTGATGAATGATGATGTCAGTGATGTGATTGACATGTGGTGTGTGACAGATCGCGGGATACGTGAACCAGCCCATGGTGGACGTGTCCATTCTGCAGCGCTCACTGGCCATCCTGGAGAGCATGGTGCTGAACAGCCACAGCCTGTACCAGCGGGTGGCGCAGGAGACCACTGTGACACAGCTCATCGCACACCTGCAAGTGTGAGCACATACACGCACACACACACGCACACACTCACCGCAGCGCAGGTCACGTGCCTCTCTCCTGCACGCACGCACACACACACTCACGTACTGACAGGAGAACGGGGCCGCGTCTGTGACTGGACACCTAGAGTAAAACATCACAGGACTGTTAAAGGGGTCATGAGATGCAGTTTCAGACTTTCAGATTAGTTTCTCAAAATTAGTTTATATATCCAATATTGATAAATGATAATATTCCATCCTCATTTTCACTTTGTGAAAAGGACTCCATTTGAAGCAGCTCTTTCAGAAACAGAAGTAAACGGCCACTGCTGTGATTGGCTAACCTCATCACACCGCATCCACGCTCTGTTTTACAGCATGTCGTGTATTTTGATACTTGAGATGGCAAGCACTGTGTGAGCTGTGCCCGAGACAGAAGAAAAACGTCTGCAACAGTGTTTCAGCATTGTAATTGCTTTTGCTTGCTTAATTGATTAACTTTTAGCATATTGTTCTAAAAGTGCTTTTATTACTTCTCATATGTTGATATGTACTGAATTTATTAGCAGCGCTCATACAGTGATACGCTTGGTGTCTTAATAGTGTTAAATGTACTGACCTGCATTGCCTCTGAGGACAAAATGCATGGCACTGCCGTATCTTTCAATAAAAGATGTTTAAAAAGTGGCAGCTTGTGTAATAATAATAATTCAGGAAACAGTGAGTTGTATAAATTTCAGCCATGCATTTATAATGCTAGGAAGGCCATGCAAAGCTTTTGGAGGTGCAGTTTCTTTACATCCACTGACAGAACAACATCTGCATTATATGTTCCCTGTTTGTGGTCTGAGGACTTTTGTTATCCTTACGAAAATCAACCCTGGCTTTATTGTAGTAAAAGTGTAGAAGCCATGGTTTTTTGGTGTATTTATTTCCATTTGTATAACCACAGTTCCACTACAAATACCATGGTTAAACTATGGTTAGTGTAGCAAAATCATGGTTAATTTTCAAAAGGGATACTTCCTGTTTGCTGTTCTGCTTGTAGTCTTTCTTGTATTTTTGATTATCAGGTGGGTCAGAGTTGGGTATAATGTGTAACACAGTAACGTTACTGTATTCTAATTACTTTTCTGGTAACGCAGTAATGTAATGTTACATTTTACATTTATGTAATTTGATTACAGTTACTAAAGACAATAAAATTACGTTACTTAAGTTACAAATGCAGTGTTAAAAAATAAGAATGTTATGCCCTTTAATAAATCTAAAATAATAAAAGCTAAAATGCAGAGTCCTACAACATTTAGATGCAACGAAAGGTTGCCTATCATATTTCAAAATGTTGCACTCGATTTCACATATTTTAGTCTGGCATTATAGTTTGGGAAAATTCAACAAGTGAAGGTATACAAGTTCTTGTCACAATAACACTAATATAAGTAAAAATAAATTACAGATCAGAATGAGATCCTCCGCTGGATTAAGTCGTGTCGCATCGCAGTCTTTGTTGTTATTGCTTTGTTTTTAAGTTTTGTTGATATTGCGAGAGTATACAAATAATACTTATGCAATTTTTCAGTCAATATAAAATTAATGAAAGAACTTTTCATTTACATTTACATTTAATCGTTTAGCAGACGCTTTTATCCAAAGCGACGTACAAATGAGGAGAACAATAGAAGCAATCAGACCATCGAGAGAGCAACAGTATACAAGTGCCATGACAAGTCTCAGTTAGTCTAGCACAGTACACGTAGCTAGGATTTTTTTTTTTTTTGATGTTTTTTGAAAATGGCTAAAGACTCAGCTGTTCGAATTGAGATCGGGAGGTCATTCCACCAGCTGGGCACAGTCCAGGAAAAGGTCAGTGAGAGTGATTTGGTACCTCTTTGGGATGGCACCACAAGGCGTCGTTCACTTGCAGAACGCAAGCTTCTGGAGGGCGCATAAGTTTGAACTAGCAAGTTTAGGTGTATTGGTGCAGCGCCAGTTGTGGTCTTGTAGGCAAACATCAGTACCTTGAATTTGATGCGAGTGGCTATTGGTAGCCAGTGTAACCTGATGAAAAGAGGGGTAACGTGAGCTTTTTTCGGCTCATTAAATACCACTCTGGCTGCTGCATTCTGGATCAGTTGCAGAGGCTTGATAGTACATGCGGGAAGGCCCGCCAAGAGAGCATTACAATAGTCCAGTCTGGAGAGAACAAGAGCTTGGACAAGGAGTTGTGCGGCTTGCTCTGACAGGAAGGGCCTAATCTTCCTAATGTTGTATAAGGCAAATCTGCAGGACCGGGCCGTTGTAGCAATATGGTCTGTGAAGCTTAACTCCACTTTTTCAACTATCAGTTCCACTTTGTAGTGTATTTTTTAGGTTTGATCATTTGAAAAATAAACTTGAAAGTAACTTGACAGTAAAGTAATTAGTAATCTGATTTTACAATAAAATCTGATACAATTTTAAAGAAGTAATTAGTAATTGGCTGTGGATTACGTTTTTTGAGTAACTTACCCAACACTGAGGTGGGTCTTGTTAGATTTTTAGCCTTATATATATATATATATATATATATATATATATATATATATATATATATATATAGCCATTGTGTTTCCCTTGTTGCTTTGTCAGTTGTTGTATGTAAAGGTTGCTGTTGTTCCTGTTTGCTTTGTTCTTGTTCTCTGTATTCCTGGTTGTCGTTTTGTTTCTTTCATTATGTCTCTGTCTGTCTTCGTCAGGTCCCTGCACATCAGAGTTTGACGGTCTTACTCAACATTTTTATCCACCAGCAGTATTGCTCCTGTGATTGATAAACAGCCAGGAGTTGTTCAGAACACTCCTGCTTGATTACATAAGACAATGATGCATGTTAAGTACTTGATCTCAAATCTGGGCATTTCAGAAGGGTAGAAAGCAATCATTCATATTTTAACCAGGGAGTTGTAGAGTAACGTCTTATGGGTAAATATCAAGAACATTTTGATTCTCTATTTCATGACCCTTTTAATTATTTTCCTCAAGAGCTCATCACTCAAAACTGCGTGATTGTATTGTACCTTCAGCGATGGTGGCGGTGATGCCAGTTGAACGTGGCCCTCTCGTCTCCTGAGGTTGAGCTCCAGTCGGCTGGAGACATGAGAGAGTGACATATGGTCTAGAGTCCAGAAGTGTTGGAATTCAAGAGCAAGATACCTCTAACTGTGTGTGTGTACGATCATCCCTGCAGGTCCAATCAGGAGATCCAGACGTATGCCATCGCCCTCATCAACGCCCTGTTCCTCAAAACTCCAGAGGACAGACGCCAGGTGAACACACACAAACCAACTCACTGGTGCTTGAAAGGTCCAATCACATCAGGAATGACACAAACCTGAGCGATGTGTTCCCAGACCGTCATTCACAAGTGTAACAGATCTAATAACATGTAAACGTAACATAGATTTGTAGCATTCAGTGAGGGATACGTTTATAAAAGTCAGACATTTCAAACAGCAAAAAAAAGAAGTGTCATGGTATTGAAGGTGGAGAGAGTGCTGTTCATTCACAATCCCCACCTTTAAGCCCTGCCGTTCCTGAGATTCGAACCCGCAACCTTTGGATTACAATTCTGACTCTCTAACCATTAGGCCACGACTTCCCCAACAAGAGGGCAAAGGAACCACATGACTAGACAGGAACCATTACTAAACTCCAAAATAAAAGATGAGAGCAATAAACAAGAAACACAAACAAAACTCAAACCCCACGTTACATACAGTCCATATTTGTTAAAAAATTGAGGTTCATTCAGGAATGAAACAATGTGACTTTCTTTATCCATCAATTTGTTGGATGCTTTCAAAACTCTCAATAGTTTGTTGTGTATTTGTTGCCGTGATTCTGTCTGTGCTGTGTGTTTGTGGTGATAGTCTGGCTCAGACATTAACAGACCAGTTGATGTGTGTGTGTGTGTGTGTGTGTGTGTGTTTATGGCAGGAGATGGCGAGTACACTGGCTCAGAAACACCTCCGTGGCATCATACTCAATGTAAGTGTAAATCCATACATAATGCCATCAGATTGCCTTTGTTACTGGTATTCTATTACTTGCTAAACACTTTCAGACAGAGTTGCTAAATGTTTCTGCTAATGAGGAACTGCAGATTCAGAGCACACAGATTCAAAAGTGATGGTGTAAACCAGCTGTGATTTCACCTGTGACAAATCCAGCAAACAGCAGGCTGAAAGGTGTAATAAAGCAATGGGGAATTCTGTGCATGCATTTTTTTTCATATTCTGCTAAACCCTGTCAAGAAATATGATTGTTTATTAGTTTATCTATTGTCATTATGGAGATCACGCACCACCACAGACAGTCGAATTACAATAGTCTCTATTAATCACAATATATATCACAAGTGATGATGGTTCATTTGCCTTACACCAATGTCAAAAGTTAAAAGTTGGCCTATCACACATTTGAAGTTTTTTTTTTGTTTACATTTATGCATTTAGCAGACGCTTTTATCCAAAGCGACTAACATTGCATTCAAGTTACAGTTTTACATTTTATCAGCTCTTGCTTTCCCTGGGAATCGAACCCATGATCTTGGCGTTGCTAGTGCCATGCTCTACCATTTGAGCTACAGGAAAGTTGTTGTTGTTGTAATTGTTGCAATTCTTTTGTAAAAGTAATTGTACAGTGCAGTAATTGAAAACACTTTGTTTTACAATATCATTGTTACACGTTACATGTACTTAACTTAGCAGTAACAATAAATAATGCATAATTACAAGCAGCTAACACTAATGTTAATCCTAACCCTATAGTAAGCACATGTTGTAAATTCTATACATAATTGTAAAATTACACAGTAACAGCAACACCTTAAAAAAGTGTAACCAAACTGAGTTGACTAAGTAATGACAACTGTCTACTGAGCCAGATTTACTAAAGAGGGCATATTAGCACGAAAGTGCTATAATCCCCTATAAGCTTGGATGAAAGTGGAAAGTTCTGATCTACTGACAATGAGCAAATTAAAGAACATGGACTCAGATCATTTCCATAATGACCAACACAATCTACCAAGAGCAGCGCTAATTAACTTGGGGTCGCAACTGAGCAGAGCAGATGATAATTAAGTGCAGGTGACTGACTAACAATACTGGTGCAGAATAGGTCAAGATTTATTTTTTGGGTGTTAAATAATGACACAAATACCAGTAAATTGACCAGCGCAAACCTTAGTAAATCACCTTGCATGATTCATTTAAATGCTCTCCTCCTGTAAATGCTATGTGTGATGCGGAAACTCCTGCAAATGCATACGCAGTAAGGTCAGCAGCAAAAAATTATGGCCACAGCTTTTCTTGGCTAATGTTTCACTGCATGTTTTTTAGTAAATTGTGACAGTTTTTTTTTTTTCATCGATTCTCAATGAGCATCTTTTGATGGAATACAGATCAGATCTGTCTTTTCCACAGAACATATGCCCAGTAGATGTGTGTATAGAAACATCAGTTTATAGTTCTTCAGGAGCAGTGTGATAATGAGTGTTGTTTTAGGAAACACCTTTGCGAGTAACAGTATTGATGGTCTGTCCTTTTAAACTTGCCTTCTAGCACATCATCCGAGGGAATCGACCAGTCAAAGCTGAAATGGCACATCAGCTGTACGTGCTTCAGGTTTTGACCTTCAACCTTCTGGAGGAACGCATGATGACCAAAATGGACCCAAATGACCAGGCAAGTGATTGACAATTGCTTAAAGTCAATTTTTTTTGCATGGAGTAAATGCAGCCGGCCACATAAAACAAAGACATTTAAGCTTTTAGTAGACTAGTCTGGGAGAGCTGGGCTCTGTCAGTGGTAAGATTCACACTGTCAAGGGACAACAAACACTGAACTTTATATGCAAACCTGCAATAATTAGGAAGTATAACTCTCCCCAGACTTTATGTAAACCTTGAAAATGTGTAATATACAGAGCCCTGCACATGACATGCAGGAAGAAGGTATTAACACATTTGTTTAAAAGGGGTCATATGATGCGATTTCAAGTTTTTCTTTCTCTTTGGAGTGCTACAAGCTGTGTGTGCATATATAAGATCCCTGAAGTTGCAAAGACTGAAGTCTCAAAACCAAAGAGATATTCTTTATAAAAGTTAAGACTCGACCACGCCCCCCTAAAACGGCTAATTTAAACACACCCCACATGTCTACGTCACGGTGTGGGAAGATTTGCAAAACACCGCCCAAATGTATACGCAAAGAAAGAAGGCGGAGCTATTATTCTCGCTGTAGTATTGTTGCTGCCGCCGGCACCATGTCCTGGAGACGCTGTGTTTCATTGTGAAAGCGAAAGTACTTTGTTTGGGATCCATAAGAGGACACAACTAGAAATCAGTGGTTAAGTTGTATTTACAACACTGTTCCAGAGCAGTTCAACCCAAATATTCGAGTGTGTGCAGCGCATTTTACAGAGGACTATTTCCTGAACCTGGAGGAGTAGCCTACAAGGATAGCTTGCACAAATGCTGTTTCTATAAAGTGGGGCAATTCCAACTTTGCAAGGACAGTTTGGCGCTTCTGACTCACAGCCTGTAAGTATGTTTTCTTATTTAAAGAATTTGCCACTGACGATTCAAACGCGAGTTTTGAGCAGTGTAGAGTAGTGCTTGTTGTTTGTCATTTCTCTGATCACAAATGCAGACATGGTAATGTTTACGCGGCATGTAAAAATTATAATGCGTTTATAATGGGTTTTATTGTTTTTATGTCGTCGCGCCGGGACACGGCATCACAATACGGTAAGGGTGTAACATTTCCATCTCACGCTTGAGGTATTTGGCCAATCACAATACACTGGATAGCTGGCAGAGCATAGAGGAGCAACAATAATGTACAGTATGTGGAAAATAATGTGTTTTTTTAACCTTAAACCGCATAAACACATTGCATTACACCAAATACACAAAATAATGTTCTTTTTAGCAACGTCATATTACCCCTTTAATTAATTTATTAATAATTAATAAACACATGGGAATGTTTTGTTAGATTGTGGCAATGAATTAAAAAAAAGACATGCTCACATTTTAGCTGCAACAATTTATTAAAAATTGCTTAATGATTTCTTAATTCATACACATGATTTTTTTCTGCATGTCATGTGCAGATCTCTGTAGTATGGGAATAAATGTGAGAGCTTATGAGAGTTGTATGTCTACATGTAATACTAAAAAGTAATATGCTTCTAACTACATGTAAGGCGCTTTCGCACCGTGTAGTTCTGGGAATTTAGTTCTAGGAACTAGCCAGCAGGGTAGAGAACCAATTTCCCCCATGGGCTGTTTTCTTGGTTGCATTCGCACCAGCAGCAGGAACTCTGAAGCGGCAGATAGTGACGTCTTTATTCGCGGCATTTACAAACAAAAACAACAACCGGTAAATGGAGGATGCCGCATTCGGAGCTGTTTTTGATGTTTGTCGGGGGTTTCGTTATAACAGAGATGGAATGTAAACGAACAGTTTACGCGATTAAAAGAGCACGAAAATCTGACTAAATCTCCTATGACAACTTGCAGTGTTATCATCGAGGCTGAGAAAAGAACACAATGCTGCAATCAACAGGTAAATGCCATTATTGCTGTTTTCCATGTTTGTGGAGTAAATATGTTTACATTTCTTTTTAAAAATAGATAAATAAATAAATAAAAGTAGCCGGTGTTTCGTATGCGTTTGGCCAATCAGCGTACACTGCGTCACTGATAGTTCCTATAGAACTCTTTTAGACCCTACTCTGAAGCAGGAGCTAATTTAGTTCTCCCAAACAGAGTTCCTAGAACTAAATACATTCCTAGTTCCTGCCGTGTAAACAAGCCAAAAAGCGGGAACCTCTGCCAATTGTTCTAGGAACTATGAAAATGTTTCTCTAGTGAGAAAGCGCCTTACATGTAGAGAGCTGAAGTTCCATCCTCACAACTTTATGATGCTGTTTGTGAATAGTTGTTAGAACTACAATTTTGGGCTTAAAATTATATTCTTGTTATATTCTTACCTCTCTTATATTTAGACACAAAGAGATATCATCTTTGAACTCAGAAGAATCGCGTTTGATGGAGACAATGATCCCAGTGGAACAGAAAAGAGGAAAGCCATCTTCACTAAAGACTACAAGATGCTGGGCTTCACTGTGAGTGATGGGTGTTTGCTCATGTAATAACCTGTGATCATTTCAAAATGATTAAATGATGAATCAGTGATAGTGATGTGCTGATGTGTGTGATGATGGTTTAATAATGATCAGTGATGATGACGTTCTGATGTAATGTGATGGTTTGATGCTGATGTGATGTAATGTGATGGTTTGATGATGATTAGTGATAGTGATGTGCTGATGTGATGTAATGTGATGGTTTGATGATGATTAGTGATAGTGATATGCTGATGTGATGTAATGTGATGGTTTGATGATGATTAGTGATAGTGATGTGCTGATGTGATGTAATGTGATGGTTTGATGATGATTAGTGATAGTGATGTGAAGATGTGTGATGTGGTGGTTTAATGATGATCAGTGATGGTGATGTGCTGATGCTTGTGCTGTGATGTGATAATAAATATGTAGTTCAGTCATGAAACTCTAGATGGCGCAGGCTGACAGGTTGTTAACGTAACTGATGATATTCAGAGAGTTAAACGGAAAGCCGACTAGTCACCAGAAGAGAAGGACGGCAGCTCGCGTAAGTGTTGTAATACTTTTTCGCAGTTCTGTTGTTTAAATTATTTACTTGCTGCTAGGAAGGAATACTTCGTTTCCTACCTATTTCTATTGTGCATTTTCGTTGAGGTTTATATTTTTGATTGCACTTGCTGGCAATTAGAATAATTTGCACCTCAGTTAAGAACGAGCCTGTGTGATTGTGCGAAGTGTTTAGTTTCGTATACAGCAATTAGCAGTCCTTTAAGGTTATTGGCTGTGCTGAGCAGAAGCCGGCCTCAGCTGTTTTCACTCTAGTCTCCTAGACTGTATTTATTTGATGTCAGAGCGCTGACGCGGAAGCGTCTGGGAAGCGCTCAGCCATCGTGCTCAGCCTCCTCGTGTGAAGACCAACGAGTGAGACAGAGGACTTTTCCTGCGCGACTTTAACCAAGCAACGACACCGAGCACACACTTAAGTATCATTTCTATCTTCCCTCACACACTCTCCTTCCCTATCCTCTATCCCTCCACCTCTATCATGTGTTTCCAAACCATTCCGGTTCTCTCTCAACCACGCTCTAAAAACACACGCAGACGGCAACGTAATCCTGCTAACCTGCGCCCGATCGCTACATCTTCTACTACACCTCTTTCTTTCTCTGTGGGTCTTTGGAATTGCCAGTCAGCGGTCAACAAAGCTGACTTCATTTCTGCCTTTTCCTTACAATCCACTCTCAGCATCTTGGGCTTGACTGAGACCTGGATTCGTCCAGAAGACTCCGCTACCCCGGCTGCTCTCTCTCACAATTTCTCTTTCTCTCACACCCCAAGGCAAGTTGGCCGGGGTGGGGGCACTGGTCTGCTCATTTCAAACAATTGGAAATACTCAACCCACTCTCCCCTAGTGCAATCACAACTCATTTGAATCTCATGCGATTACTGTAACGGCTCCTATAAAACTCCAGATAGTAGTAATCTACCGTCCCCCTGGCCAAATTCTAGCCACCTTCCTAGAGGTGCTGGACGGCCTGCTGTCCTCTTTCATGGAGGATGGCACTCCACTCTTAGTCTTTGGCGATTTCAACATTCACCTAGACAGGCCTTATGCTACAGACTTCCATTCACTCCTAGCTTCATTTGATCTCAAACGCCTTACCACTACTAGCACGCACAAATCAGGCAACCAACTTGATTTAATTTACACATGCAACTGTACTACAGATAACATTCTGGTACAACCACTACATATCTCTGACCATTTCTTCATTACATTTACCTTACATTTTACTACCCAGGTGCCACCAGCTCCCTTACCGGTTACTTTCAGACGTAACCTACGCTCCCTCTCCCCAACCCTTCTTTCCTCTGTAGTATCCTCCTCTCTTCCCTCCCCTACCCATTTCACATCTCTGGATGTGAAATCTACTGGATCTACTGACACTTTATGCTCTACCTTAACCTCTTGTCTAGACGACATTTGTCCTCTCTCCTCCAGGCCAGCACGGGCTGCCCCTTCTAACCCCTGGTTATCCGATGTTCTTCGTGAGCATCGGACCAAACTCAGAGCGGCAGAGAGAAAATGGCGCAAATCAAACGATCCGTCGGACCTGACTAGGTATCAGTCTTTGCTTTCGTCTTTCTCTACTGAAGTCCACACTGCCAAATCCAAATCCACAACAAGATCAACAGCGCTCCAGACATGCGTGATATCTTCAGAACATTTAATTCTCTCCTCTGTCCCCCTCCACCACCGCCCACCACTTCTATAACAGATGACGACTTTGCCACTTTTTTCACAGACAAAACTAGAACAATCGGTAACCAGTTCTCAACTCCACACACACAGGACCTCCAACCAACCACATCCACTGCTCAAACTCCCATCTTCTCCTTCTGTCCCCTCACCGAGGCGGAAGTATCCACCTACAGCTCAACCTGGCAAAGACTGAGCTTCTTGTCGTCCCTGCCACTTCCACCCTACAGCATGACTTCTCGATTCAATTAGGCACATCAATAATTACCCCATCAACTTCGGTCAGAAATCTTGGTGTAATCTTTGATGACCAGCTGACCTTTAAAGAGCACATTGCAAAGACTGCTCGATCTTGCAGGTTTGCGCTACACAACATCAGAAAAATCAGGCCCTTCCTGACAGAGCATGCTGTGCAACTTCTTGTCCAGGCCCTTGTCGTTTCTAGGCTGGACTACTGCAATGCTCTTCTGGCTGGTCTTCCATCAAACACAATCAAACCTCTACAAATGATTCAGAATGCAGCGGCACGACTGGTCTTCATTGAGCCCAAAAGAACCCATGTTACACCTCTCTTCATCTCACTGCACTGGCTACCAGTGGCAGCTCGCATCAAGTTCAAGACACTGATGCTTGCATACAGAACGACCACAGGCTCAGCACCCTCCTACTTCCACTCACTATTACGAATCTACATCCCCTCCAGAAGTCTGAGATCTGCTAGTGAGCGACGCCTTGTGGTACCATCACAGAGAGGCTCAAAATCACTCTCCAGAACATTCTCATTCACCATTCCTGGATGGTGGAATAATCTTCCCACCCCTATCCGGAATGCTGGATCCCTGTCAATCTTCAAGCAACATCTGAAGACTCATCTCTTTCGGCACTACTTGACTTCATCCTAAACTTGTTCTTAAAAAAACAAAACAAAAAAAACAACCTTTCCCTTTATCTTTCTCTCCTTCCCTTGCTAGCTTGTACTTATTCGAACAATGACTGAGACTTGGTGTTACGAGCACTTCCTCTGTCTGATTGCCTCTTCAAGATGAATCGCTTTATTTACTCCCCAATTGTAAGTCGCTTTGGATAAAAGCGTCTGCCAAATGACTAAATGTAAATGTAAATGTAAAATACTTGCCACAAGCTGATTGGTTCATGCTGCAGATGCAGCCAATGAGCTTACTGCCATGCATTTATATGGCTGGTTAGCATTCACTTGAGATTCCTGCAGTGCGCTTTCAGTTTCTTTGAAACTCAACAGCTAGATAAGTAAACGGTCTTCACTCTGATTTCAGTATATTATTGCGTTCGTCAGATGTGCATTTTAAACTAGAAAACATACAAGTTGTAAAACTACGCGCAGGTTTGTCTTGTTCATATAACAGCAGTAGCATTAGCAGCAGCAGCAAGCAGTTTTCCTAGTTCATGTATGTGAGAATACAATGTCAAGTAAGGCTGGGCAATATGACGATATATATCAGATGGACGAAATAAAAAGTCTATCGTTTCATATTATGCTCTATCGTTTATTTCGTGGTGTCGCAAAATACATTGTTTACGGTAATTTTTCATCATTTGGATGACTGCGTGAAGAGTAGACACAGAAGCAGGTGGCTCCGAGTAGGAGCACGATCCGACACGACAAAACAAGGAGCTCGTTCCTAAACGAGGGACTACATCTGTAGCATGGACACGTGTTTTTAAGCACTGCAGTTTTAAAACAACTGATTTTAAGCCGTTGAAACACAAACAACAGAGCTAACGTTATATGCGTGCGCCGTCTCTGTTTCAGTGTGAGAGGACCACGCTTTTTTTTTGCCGCTTTATTGGCTTTGAACGATTACATAAACACACTTGTATGCGTAAGAATCCCTGTCTTTGCAAGTATCCTCATAAACACAGTGATTTAGGTCTTAAGAGAGAGTAAACAGCTGAAAAAAATGCATGTGTAACAGTATATTGGATCCGGACTTCGGTCTTAAAGGGGAAGCGCTCCAATATTTGTCTGCCATTAATCAAACAACAATCTCTCACTGCTCTTGACTATATCAATTTTGTAACTTTAATAAGAATAAATTAATAATAATAATAATAATATATTTATATATAGCCTATGTATAGAATCTATACATAATACACGTTAATTATATCTATCTAATTAACACAGTGAAGACTAATTAATTTACACAATGTGTAGCGTTTCTTATTTATGTAGGTTTTTGTCCTATTGCTTGCAATTAGTTTCTTATCCTTATTTCATCACTGATTGTTTATCTTCAGTGAGCTTGAGTTTTTGGGGGGGTTTTTTGTATTCAATTAAATGTAATTTCACTTTATTGTTAGGATTTCTTCCAAAAAAATTTCACATCCAATAGCATTTACTGTCTAACATTAATTCACATCAATACACATTACACAATACAATACATACACACACACACACACAAAGACATGTTCGTACACAGCTTTTTTGTTTTATATTGTATTATATTTCTATTAGTTTGATATTGACATTGGTGACAAGGATTATGAAAATTCTATGGAATCAAAGATCACAAAAAAAAATAAAAGAAAAAAATAACTATACCGTGATATATATTGTTATCGTGATATAGAATTAGTCATATCGTGATATAAGATTTTGGTCATATCGCCCACCCCTAACGTCAAGCGTTGCGGATTTTAGAACAGTAAAGTGAATTGGGGATTACCTTATTTGCCCGAAATCTCCAATGCTTTTAATATCTTCTGTGGGCATTCATTTCTACATTAACCATGAACGGATCGCTTTCAGATGCACACCTCACTAGTGGGGTCAGTTTGTATTGGCGTTTTGCAGTTGTTCACAGTTAAAGTCAAGGTGAACCCGTATTTACATTTATGCATTTAGCAGACACTTTTATCCAAAGCGACTTATAGTGCATTCAGGCTATACATGTTTTATCACTATGTGTGTTCCCTGATAATCGAACCCACAACCTTTTGCACTGCTAACGCAATGCTCTACCACAGAGCCACAGGAACACAGAACATATTAAAATAGAAAAGTTACAATTAGTATTACTGTTTAACTGTTTTTCATAAACGTCATACTCATACATAAAAGCCTTACCTATTTAACATAACTTAATGAGCAACATAAAATAATCTACCTGCTCATACGTGTACTCGTGCCGCTTTGCAATGCATTTCAGAAGAGGGAGCGCTCATTCTAAAATGGGCCACATCTTTATTTCACTGGTTACCTTGGTTCAGCGATAGTGAAGAGTTTATTATGAAAGTCATGTTTAGTGATAGTTTAAAGATAATTAATCATGAATTCGTTTACAATATAAAAATACTACTAATAATAAATAATTTCCAATCAGTAGCCCATGTACAATGTAGCTAATAGTAGGACACTCTTAGACTGGAATTTACTATTTGTGTATTCAGTTGGGCTTACAGCAATTATAGTACATTAATTGAGTGTAGCATCAGTATCATAGAATTCAGATCGCGTTATTAGCGAATTGTTAATAGCAGTATGCATAGGAAATCAAGTCAAATTTTACTGTTGTTTATAGCAGCGGCAGCAGAAAGTATCTGGTTGCATGAAATTTCAGTGATAACACATGGGGTAAGTAACTCTTTAAAACTGAAATAGGCTTTTATCACTTCATTTATTTAACAGGGCGTATAGAGATTTCGTGAACTCTTCAAAGCGAAATAAGCATTATTTGTTTGCGTTCCATTGTTTAATAAAGACGCTTATAGTAATTCTAAGTACTTTCGTGCAGCTGTAGCAGCAGTATGCATAGCTATTCAGATCGCAATTTTTACCGAATTTAATAGCAGCAGAATGGCATAGCAAATTCAGATGCAATGTTAGAAATAATATTATCAGCAGTCTGCATAGCAACCAATTATTATTGCTAATATAGCAGGGGCAGCAGAAAGTACTTTCGTTGCATGAAATTTCAGTGATAATGCATGGATGGGCTACAGCAATTCTAGTACTTTCATGGAGTGTAGCAGCAGTATCCATAGAATTTCAGAATGCGTTATTAGTGAATTATTAATAGCAATATGCATAGCAAATCAAATTATGTGTTTAGTTGCAGCAGCAGTAGGTAGACCATAGTTTACATTTACATTTATTCATTTTGCAGATGCTTTTATCCAAAGCGACTTACAATTGCTGAAGTTTCAGTGACTAAAAATGGATGGTATGTGAACTCTTCAAGCGAATAGGCATACATGGGGTAATCCACAATAGGAGATTGAGAAAACACACATAGAAACAAGTAGACCCGACAGGGGAGGAAAGAACTAACAGCAACTTACATGCAAGGGGTAATTAATCAAACACAGGTGCACCGAGTTCTAATCAAACTAAACGAGGACAGGAACATGACCAAATAAGGGAAAACAGGAACAGAAACAGGGGCAAAAGAGGTCCATAATCCTGACAGGGGTAAATGACTCTTTAAAGTGAAATAGGCATTTTATTCATTTGCTTATTTAACAGGGCTTACAGTAGATTTTGTGAACTCTTCAAAGCGAAATAGGCATTATTTGATTGTCTTTACTTGTTAATAAAGGTGCTTATAGCAATTCTAAGTACTTTTGTGCAGCTGTAGCAGCAGCATATCTATTCAGATCGCTAGTTTAGTGAATTTTAATAGCAGCAGCATGCATAGCAAAATTCAGACGCAATGTTAGAAATATTAGCAGCAGTCTGCATGGCAATCCAATTATCATTGTTGCTGAAATAGCAGTGGCAGCAGAAAGTACATTTAGTTGCATGAAATTTCAGTGATAAGAAAACACTTGGATGGTAGTGAACTTTTTAGGTGAAATAGCCATTTTATTACTTTGCTATTCAGTTCAACAGGGTTTATAGAACTCTTCAAAACGAAATAAGCATTAATTGGTTGTGTTTGGTTGTTTAATAAAGGGGCAGTAGCAATTCTAAGTACTTTTGTGCAGCAGTATGTATAGCTATTCGGATCGCAATTAGGGTTGGGTACCGAAACCAGGTACCAATATGGCACCGGTACCTATGTAACCGGTATGTACTAGAACCGAATCAGAACGCAGATTTCGGTGCCTCATTTCGGTGCCATGCCTGAGCGATCGATTAAAATATTTGTCCTTTGTTTCTCCGAAACCCACGTAAGAAGCATCACAGGCTGCAACTACAAATATTTCAGCAAAATGTATATTTTAGTCAGAGTTATTGCGCTCCAATTTCATTGCGCGTCGTCTGTTTGGCGCGCATGCGTGCGGCGGCGCTCATTCTAAATGAAGTCTGTGAAGTTTAGCAGAGAATCGCAAAGCAAAAGCTCACGCACTTCTGACAGCAAAATGGAAATATTTCCATGGCTTTCTAACATTTACAGATGGAGAATATACCTGTGAATTGTAAGTTATGCATTACGGAAAACAGCAAACACATTAAACAGCGCGAGAAGCATCTCTGTCAGCAGCACACGCAGCCTTTCTGTCAGAGCATCTGACAGGTAGAGCACGAGCCGCTTTAAACTGAAACTATAAAATATAGGCTACTGTATCTTACGAGTTTTTTTTTATAGCCCTTCATATAAAGCTTGTCACATGTTTAGAACAAATTGTATTATGTACTTTCTCCGCAGTTCAGTCTATGTCCTCCCTAGATATTTTATCAGATGCGCTCGTATCAAACTACTGTATATCAATATTAACTGTATTGCTTCATAATAACGTATCGATTATAAAGAATATATCGATATATCGTACAAACTCTATATACCGCCCAGCCATAGCTTTAATTAAAATGCCTAAAGCTAAAATTCTCTTGTATTCGCGTTTTTAAACCCGTTTAAACCAACAAAACAGAACATTATAACCTTTTTAGTCCACAACACCAGTTAAATGCTTCCTTTTGTGATCTGATAGCTTCTTGTCACAGAATGAGGCAGAAAATATGTTCCATAGGCTACTAATGCATTGATTAGCAATGGTTTTTAAATATACTTAATTATTATGAAATTACCAGAGATGGCTTGAATAGCACAGACAAGCTATATATTGTCGTAGTCGAGTGTTTAATGTATTTGTTTTATGATTCAAAACGTTTATATCTTCTGTTTACTCAGTTACAGGAATAGCAATGTCTTTGTCCATATTGGGGATTTCCTGGAGCTTCATTAGTTCCATATACAGTATGTGTGTGTGTGTGTGTGTGTGTGTGTGTGTGTGTGTGTGTGTGCATGTGTATATATATATATATATATATATATATATATAAAAACAAAAAAACAAGTATCGGTTCAGGCACCGTTTAGGCACCGGCACCGTTTTAAAAGTATCGATTTGGCACCGGTATCGAAAAAAAAAAAAACCATACCCAACCCTAATCGCAATGTTAGCAAATTGTATAGCATGCATAGCAAATTCAGATGCAAGGTTAGAAATAATATTAGCAGCAGCATGCATAGTGTTGGAAACTTTTTCCTCGTCGAAGCAGAGACCAGGAGACGTTGGGATATCTTTCAAGCAGAAGTTCCTCTTTATTGAGAACTCGCTGTGCGTCGCTGCAGTCATCCAAGTCTAACTATAAGTAACTTTACAAGGTTATTTTATAGGCATTTTTGTAGGAGGGATTCTTGGAGGTGGAGACAATTTTCAAACAAAGCAAGTCAACATAATCAAATGCATAGAAACTAATCCAATCAACCTAACGAATCCACGTCTGGGCCAGGGGGCTTTTGAATCAACGTCTGGGTTCTTTGAATCTCTGCCAATCAACATGACTTGATTGAGACAAAGCACAGTTATAAAATGCATCAGGAAGTGGATAATCTAAGTTAAACATTTAAACACAATTTGTAATTCCACAATAGCAAGTCATATTATTGTTGCTAATATAGCAGCGGCAGCAGAAAGCGCTTTAGTTGCATGAAATTTTAACTCATGGAGGGTAAATTAACTCTTTAAAGTGCAATAGGCATTTATTACTTTGCTTATTCAACAGGGTTTACAGCATGTTTCGTGCAGCAGCAGTGGATTATGCTTCGCAAATTCTGATTAAATATTACAACCGCATCAGCTCGCACAGTAATTTCTACTACAACATTGTGAATATCATTAACAGCAACAGCATGTACTTCAACTCAGTATTGAAATGTTAGTGAATATTATCAATAGCAGCAGCAGAAGTTTTGTTGCGTTGGCCATATCACAATGCATACATTGCAGACAGCTTTACCACTTATAAGAGGTCTATTGACTTTGTCATGTTGTGCCGCTCGCGTCTGGCGTAGACAGTGTGTTAGAGTAAAATAGGCAATTCAGCAGCAGCGTATTCCGCCAAGACCAAATACTTCAACATTGTCATATCCATCACCATGCTGAAATCTTCCGAGAGTTGTCATGATTGAAATGATGATCAGTGATGGTGATGTGCTGATGTGTGTGATGTGATGGTTTGATGATCATTGGTGATAGTGATGAGATGATGTGTGTGTGTTGCTTTCATGATGATCAATGATGGTGATGTGCTGATGTGTGTGATGGTTTGATGATGATTGGTGATAGCTGTCACAATCCTGCTCATGAACTTCTGGTCATTCACCACTAGAGGTCACTCACCCATCACATGGACTTTCACACCACACAGTCAATTACAGATCACTCAAGGACTGCATTTCCCATCATCCACTGCACCAACACAGCTGTTCACACTGATCACGCTTGCACCTGAAAACCATCTCACAATCACCATCACCTAATTACTCACACTATATAAGCTCTGGACTTTGTCTGAATCTCTGTCGAGTATTGTTTAGCCTAGCTACATTACAAAGTGTTTTCTGTATTCCTAGTTTGATTACCCGTGTTAGTTTCTGGCCGTGTTTCTGGATATTCCCTCTACTTTGCCCTTTGGACTCTGTTTATACCTCGCTTGGATTATTGCTCGTTCTCTTGGATTATCTCTCTGCCTAGCCCTCTGGATACTGTACGCTGATCGTCGACCCACGCTTGCTTTACGGACTGCTCTGTGTTTTGCCCCTGCCATACCTGTTTACTAGTTACTGACCCTGCTTGTGTTGTTGACCATGTTTCACAATAAAGCCTTGCAAATGGATCCGCATGTCTCACGTCTAGTCAGCCCTGTAACAATAGCGATGTGTGATGTGATGGTTTGATGATCATTGGTGATAGTGATGAGATGATGTGTGTGATGCTTTCATGATGATCAATGATGGTGATGTGATATGATGGTGATGTGATAATGTGTGTGATGGTTTGATGATGATTGGTGTTAGTCATGTAATGATGTGCCGATGTGATGTGATGGTTTGATAATGATTGGTGATAGCGATGTGCTGATGTGTGTATTGTGTTTTGTGCTCAGAATCCTGTGAATCCTGTAATGGATTTCACTCAGACACCCCCGGGAATGTTGGCACTAGACAACATGCTTTACCTTGCCAAAGTGCATCAGGACACATATATCAGAGTAAGAACACACATCCATAACTCTCATCTCTTTTGTTTTCTATGTATTTTCTCAAGCACAGTGTCCTCTTTGTAATTGTAAAAGTAATTATGTAAAACAGGGTCAACTATAATAATTACACTACAATAATAATACATTATAATATTTTGTTATTCTCCCAGATGACCCTTTATATATCTTGTATCACTTTTCAAGGAAAAAAGTTCATTGATTATTTATCCATTCTTTTCAGTGGAACATGTAGTGTGGTACTGCTCATGCGCTTGTGTCTTTTGTGTTCCACTTCCCCCTTCCTCTTCTCCCTTCCTATGTCCTCTTTCACCTTTTCTATTGATAAAAACATATAATAATAATAATAATAATAATAATAATAATAATAAAATAAATAGCAAAATATAAAAATAATCCACGTCAGTGGCCTATACATACTGTGGTTTTGTTTTGCAGATTGTTCTAGAAAACTGCAGTCGAGAAGATAAACATGAGTGTCCATTTGGCCGCTCTGCCATTGAGCTGACACGAATGCTGTGTGATATTCTGCAGGTTGGAGAACTGCGTAAGTATTCTGCGATCTTTTCGATTCCTCAGTTCACTGATGAATGAGTTGGACTTTGTTCGGAGGCTCAATTAGAGCAGCTTTAGAGGAGATCCAGAGCGATTTCCACCTGAAAATGATCATTATTATTCTCTCATCATTCACTCATCCTACAGACATTATTGCTGTAATCCAGAGTAGGGGTATGTGATATTGACAAAATTATATCTCAATATTTTCTGTGATTTTATCGATAATGATAATTAGACCATATTTTGCTGATTGTGCTAATATCTTAAAGGGCACCTATTATACAAAATCCACTTTTACATGGTGTTTGAACATAAATGTGTGTTGGCAGTGTGTGAACACAACCACCCTACAATAATAAAAATCCACCCATGCATTTTTTAATCCCCTTTAAACCAAGTCAGTCTCACTTGGCCTGCCGTTTTGATTCTCACGCAGTGTGACGTCACATTGCGTAGGGCCGGGCCACGGGGGTTGATTGACAGCCCTGTGTTGCCATAGTTTCCGCCCTCAGCGGTTATAAGCTGTGCTTCATTTTCTCCATGCTCGAGCAGCTGTAACGTCAACAATGTCTCACAAGCAATCCCGGTGCTCTATGTTTGGATGTAAGACTGAACATAAGAGTCTTCATTTTCTCCCAACATCTGAGCTGTTGAGGACGCTGTGGATTACTTTCGTTTTTTGGGCTGAAACTTCACAGACACATTCTGGGGACACCCAAGACCAATATTACATGTTGTAAAAAGGAGGATAATAGGTGCCCTTTAAGGACTACCATGGACAGCTGACTCCTGAAGTTTTGATGTTCTTCATATTCTGTGTGGTGGTCAGTTCACAGCAGTGATAGAAATTAATATTTTCCAATAAGTAGATTTTTAACTTTTATGGGCATTTTTACCTTTATAAAGCCATGTTGTTTTCTAAAAGTGTGCATCATCTTTTTAGCCAAATTCTTACATTTAATTAGTCAATTAGAATAATAAGACATTTGGGCTGTTACCAAGCAAATTAAATCAGTATCAACAAAATGTATCTTTGCAATGCAAAGGAAACGCAGAACCTGTGGCTTTAGATGTATTTACACTCTGTTTAATGCAGCTTAAAGGGACATGGGATGCTTTAACCTGCAGTTACAAATGCATAAATAATGTTTTTATATTTTAAACATTAAACCTTGAATACTGATGTTTGAAATTATTTTAAAAATGAAAAGATACAGTGGCATGTGAAAGTTTGGGCACCCCTGATCAAAATTTCTGTTAATGTGAACAGTTAAGCAAGTGGAAGATGTAATGATCTCCAAAATGCATAACGTTACAGATTACACATTCCCATTATAGCCTATTTTAAACAAAAATAGTTTGTTACATTTTCAAAATAACAGAAAAGGAAAAGGGCCTGCAGCTAAATTTGGGCACCCTACATAGTTGGTACCTAGTAACACCCCCTTTGGCAAATATCACAGCTTGTAAACGCTTTTTGTAGCCAGCCAAGAGTCTTTCAGTTCTTGTTTGAGGGATTTTCGCCCATTCTTCCTTACAACAGTCTTCTAGTTCGGTCAGATTCCTGGGCCGTCTTGCACGCACTGCTCTTTTGAGGTCTATCCACAGATTTTCAATGATGTTTAGGTCAGGAGACTGTGAGGGCCATGGCAAAACCTTCAGCTTGCGCCTCTTGAGGTAGTCCATCGTGGATTTTGAGATGTGTTTAGGATCATGATCCATTTGTAGAAGTCATCCTCTTTTCAACTTCAGCTTTTTTACAGATGGTATTATGTTTGCTTCCAGAATTTGTTGGAATTTAATTGAATCCATTCTTCCCTCTACCTGTGAAATTTCCTCGTGCCATTGGCTGCAATACAACCCCAAAGCATGATCGATTCACCCCCATGCTTAACAGTTGGATTGGTGTTCTTTTCATGAAATTCTGTGCCCTTTGTTCTCCAAAACATACCTTAGCTCATTGCGGCCAAAGAGTTCTATTTTAACCTCATCGGTCCACAGGACTTCTTTCCAAAATGAATCAGGCTTGTGTAAATGTTCTTTTGCAAAATTCAGACACTGAATTTTGTGGTGAGGATGCAGGAGAGGTTTTCTTCTGATGACTCTTCCATGAAGGCCATATTTGTGCAGGTTTCGCTGAACAGTTGAACAGTGTACCACAACTCCAGAGTCTGGCAAATCTCCCTGGAGGTACTTTGCAGTCAAACAGAGGTTCTGGCTTTTCTAGCAATCCTATGAGCAGTTCTCTCTGATATTTTTCTTGGTCTTCCAGACCTTTTCTTGACCTCCACTGTTCCTGTTAACTGCCATTTCTTAATTACATTCCGAATTGAGGAAATTGGTACCTGAAAACACTTTGCTATCTTCTTTTTTTGTGGGTGTCAATAATTTTCATTTTCAGAGTGTTAGGCAACTGCTTAGAGGAACCCATGGCTGCTGATTGTTGGGATGAGGTTTGAGGAGACTGGGTATTTATAAAGCTTTGAAATTTGCATCACCTGGCCTTTCATAATGATGACTGTGAACAAGCCATGACCCTAACAGGCTAATTAAGGTCTGATACCTTGATCAAAGTTATCTGAGAGCTCAAGTCTCCTGGGGTTCCCATTATTTTGCAGGGTGCTGCTTTCCTCTTTTTCACTCTAAAATTGTAGAAAACAAAAACAATACACTGATATTGGTTTAAAAATTGCAAAAGAGTGTTTCATGTTTAACTTTATGCCTTTTGGAGATCATTTCATCTTCCACTTGCTTAACTGTTCACATTAACAGAAATTTTGACCAGGGGTTCCCAAACTTTCGCATGCCACTGTACTTTAAATGTGAAATTAAAACTGCCAGTAGGTGGCAGCAAGTCACTGTTAATAAGTGAGTCATTGTGATTGAAACAAATCATTTAAATGGGTGATTCATTCAGAAACTAAACACCATGTTGCTTGGAGATGCAAAATAGTGCTTTGTTTGGAATTAATTTTGTTGGAGAAATAGAGCACAATGTGGTATCTAAAATGTAGTGTGTCATATTTGTAATCATGCTGATGTTTGCAGAAAAAAATTCACTTTTTGTCTGATATTTTTTAACTATATGCAATTATGTAAATACATACATTTTCTGCCCCCATATCTTGAATTTTGTGATCTTTCTAAATGCATTTTAATAGACTGAATCATGCAGTGAAAGAACAGACTGTAAATGCGCACGTGCATTAGTCTAACCTACTAGTCTTGATCACTTAATGTAAGTGTGTACTGTGTAAAAGTGTTTTGTTTGGTTTTTGCGATATACTCGATAATGTAAAATCGCACATTGTTAAAACAACATTTACAATATTATCGTAGACAATATATATGGCACACCCCTAATCCAGAGGTCTTCAACCCTGCTCGTAGGGACCCCACTGTCCTGCAGAGTTCATCCTTAACCCTAATCAAACACCTGAACCAGTTAGTTAAGTTTTTTTCAGGATCACTTGAAAATACACAGGCAGGTGTGATGAAGCAGACTGGAAATAAACTTTCTGTGTGAAGCAGGCAAAAGTTTTAATGTCATCCAGTATCCAGTATTGTTACACTTTTAACTGTGACTTTTGCACTGTGAAAAATGTTTCTGTAATGTGTGTGTTTCTGTGATGTACTGTGACAGTCATATAAAGAGAGACTTGTGTAAATGCAGATGTAAACTTGTCTTGTCTCTGCAGCGAATGAAGGGTGTAACGACTTCCATCCCATGTTTTTTACCCACGAGCGTGCTTGGGAAGAGTTTTTCTGCGTCTGCATACAGCTGCTCAATAAGACATGGAAAGAAATGAGGGCCACTGCAGAAGATTTCAACAAGGTGTGTGTTAGTGAGAGTGTCTGCTAGAGCAGGGGTTCTCAAACTGTGGGTCGCAGAGTGGGACAAGGTGGGTCGCACAAAGCCACTTGGCGGCAGCTAAATGAGACACACACAGTTCCTAGGGCTGGACGATATACAAAGATTAAAGATTAATTATGAATTGCGATATTGCTCAGTGCGATTTTCGAATCGCAAAGGCCTGGATTTAAAACATGCGTTGCGTGTTTTGAAGCGTGGGTGCATACGAGTTGTAATAACAGTGAGGGTCTCAGAGCGACGGTTCATTATTAAAATGCTCGGTCCGCTTTATTTATGAGAAGAAACTCTCTCACTTCACTGCGCTGTGTTCTGCATGAGATTGCATACACCGGAAAATTCAAATGTTGCGAAAACTGTTTCAGGTAGGCTATGTTCATTCATTTCTATAGTCTGTTTGAACTTGGCGCTGTATCTTTCCGAGAGATGTAAAGAGTTTGTTGTTTTCGTTCCTTCATATGCATTTAATCCATACTGTCTGTAAAAAGCATTTCACGTGTACGGGTTGAGCAGGGCACAAATGCGGGGTTAATTGTAACACTATATAAACATTTCCACATGTTAGTATAACAGAATTTACAAAATGTCCTATTATCTCTTTGCATATCATCACTATATAGAGAAAAAAATGTGCCAAAGTTAAAACATCTTTTGAAGATATAGCTGAACATTTATTTAACCATTGCAAAAGTAAATTTCTGGCTGAAGTAAATTTGTCATCTCGGTTTTTAGTGTTTTTTTTAAAATAAAGACACATCTGTTTATTATTGTTACAATTATTTCACAATTATTTTAATCTCCAAACTGTTTGAGATAATTCTGCTTCGCTTCTTATGCTTTGCTAAAATAAAAAAAAAGTGTTGGGTTGTGAGGGCATTTTTTTTAACAACACTGGCAGCGCGGATTACAGTTCATAGCCGCACGGGAGTGAGCGCGTTTCGAGGTTTTATGGACATATTTCATAGACTCATTAACGTCTGTAAATGAAGAAATTAAAACTTAAATATTAGTAGTGAAAGTTTACAGAGGTACTAGCCTATAAAATAAAATGGTTATTTTTCTTAAATACTTAATTTCTGCCATATTATGCTTTTAATTAAGATTAAGCTTATAGTAATGTCAATTGTTTTTTATCTCAAATATTTTGGTGGGTCTTAAAATAGATTATACTTGTGTAGGTGGGTCGTGGAATGGAAAAGTTTGGGAACCCCTGTGCTAGAGGACAGACAGTTTCATGTGCGTGTGTTTGTCAGCGAACACTCTGTGTGTGTATTTTAGGTGATGACGGTGGTGCGGGAACAAATTACTAGAGCTCTGGCCATGAAACCACCGTCTCTGGAGCAACTGCGGGTCAAACTGCGCAGTCTAAGCTACTCAGAGATCCTGCGTCTGCGTCAGTCAGAGAGAATGAGTCAGGACGACTTCCAGTCACCTCCTATAATGTGAGTATAGAGCAACTGCATCAGTAAGCTGTATTCAAGATCAAGGATCTCCTAATCAGTCAATCATGTTGTTATAAACCTCTAATGCATTGATGTCTTTTGAAGGAAATTAAACCAAATTATAGGTCTTTATGATTTTTAAAGTAAGCATGAAATGGAGCGATGTGGGGTTGGACCTACAACTCTCAACCTGTGATTAGAAGCATAGTTTCTCGTTACATGGTTTCTATGGGTCTTAAAAATGTCTACCCTTCCACAATTTAAGGCCTTAAAAGGTCTTAAATCAGAGCAGAAAGTATTAAATTCATAGTCATGTCATGAAATCTTGCATGCACTACAAAAATGATGTTCTTTCTCAGTGGTTTTGTTTTCCAATACAAATACCTGAACATCCTTAAATCCAGTGTTGGGGAGTAACAGTTACTGAGAAAAAAAATGTGTAATTAATTTACAGTTACTTATTAAATGGTAACGATTTCAAAGGGGGTTACATCTGAATATTTTCTGTAAAAAGCTAGGATATGTTGAATAATATTAATTTGTTGCTTTGCCTGTTTTTGATGTGCACAATTCCTCCTGCCATTTTAAAGGCTGTTTAGTAAAGCAATGCTGTTCTTTTTTTTGTTATCAACAAATTTTTATTTTTATTTTTTCCACATAACATAACATAGTATCCAAAATATAACGAAACAAAACAACAGATACATACTCAACATCTCAACGTCCAATCAAAAGGGAGGGAGAGAGGGAAGGACAACAAGAACACAAAAGTCACTCCTTTATATAATCACGTATATTCAGCAAAAAACACGGCCAAGCATCAATGGTCGAAGGCCTGGCCCCACCAACTCGCGCCGTTGTACATTCACATGACACTATTTGCAGGAGGCTACGGATCCAATATGTTTTTCTACACATGTGTGGTGTAAACCAGTTCTGGATTATTGTCTTCTTCAAAGCTGTAAAACAAGCAAACAACATTCTCCTTTGCATTGAACTAATACAAAGACCAGAATCATCATTAAGAAGACACAAACTTGGGTTAACAGACCAATCAATTCGCAGTAATGATGACAAAACCAGGTTTACATGTGTCCATAGACTGATGACGACAGGACATTCCCAAAACATATGCAGAAAAGCGCCTGATGATGCAGTGTTACATATATGGCAGTTCAAATTTGACTGTAGTTTCATTTTAAATCTTTTGTAAGGAGTTTTGTATGCTCTATGAATGACTTTAAAGTGAACAAGACGATGAGCCAGATTTTTAGATGTTAAGCTGAGATTAGACCACACTCTCTCCCAGTTGACAGATAAATTAAGGTCAGATAATTCCCTATTCCAAATAGTTTTAATAGAAAGAGGTTTTGTAATACAATCAATAATTTTATTATATATTAATAAAGATGGCCGACCAGCAGATGGTGCAATCCAGTCCCGCATAGGATGAGAGGAAATGGAAGAAGACCAAGGAACACCATATGCTTTGAGAGCAGAACGTAATTGAAGAAAGACAAAATATGAAGATGCTGGTAGACAAAATTTGGTTCTTAATGTCTGAAATGAACAGAGGCCCAGGGGCCGGATTCACGAAAATCTTCTTAAGAAATAAGTTAAGAAATGTCTTAAGATAAATTATACGAAGTTCGTAAGAATGTTCTTAAGTGCAATTCTTGAAAAATTCTTAATAAGTTCTCAAATATATTCTTAAGAACATCTTATTTTTTTTCTTAAGAAGAAAATTAGTCTTTATCTGAGTGAAGACATGACGCACTGATAAACTCACACTTTATTGTTTGTTTGCGCTTCCTGCAGATTACCTTAATAATCATAGTAAACACGCACAGCCTTTTTTGTCGCGACTTTGACTGGCGCTCAGCTTCACGTTTTCAATGTGGCGTGTTTTTGAACAGCCTGTCTCAAACTGCAGCGATCTATTTCATTCATTTTTGTGCTGTGCTTTTGCGCTCTCATCCGAGTGAACGCTTCCGGTATGTGTGTCCGCGCTGCTACAGCAAACACGTCCTGTGTGTCGCACATTCATATGAGCGGCATACTGCCAAATATTATGTTGTATTTAAGAGCTAAAATAAAAGCGTCCAATTAAAACTCTCTATCTGACTTGTTTTTGTAGAGTTGCTAATGAGTTTTGAAGTCAGCAAAAACTAGCGTCACACATAGGCTAATCACGACTGATCATTGTTTACATTATCAGTCATCGCTGTCACTTCAGAAAACTCGCGCACATCCCTATTAATAGTCATACTATGTATTAGGCTATATGTAGCTAATGTTGTTGTAATACTTAAATATAACAATTAATTTGAAATAACCCAATAAATTCATTAAATAATTTTTACTGTTTTGGATTTAAGACAAGTCTGGGGCTGTCCTAAATTTAAGAAGATATTTACGATGATTTTTAAGAAGATTCTTTTCAAGAATTTGAATTCTTCTTAATTTTTGTCTTAAGAACAATCTTAAGAAAAAAGATAAGAATATTCTTAAGAAGAATGTTTGGGAATACAAAATATTCTTAACTTTTTTCTTAAGTTAAAAAATAAGAAGAAAATGGCAGTTAAGAAGAAATTTCTTCTTAAGAATGTTTCGTGAATCCGGCCCCAGGTTATCATATATATCACCGCACATGTTTACACCCAAAGAAGACCAAGAGGGTTGGACAAATGGACGATTTCCGCATACAAAATTAAAAAGCAATGCTGTTCTGATTGGTTCTCTTGTTTGAAATTGCTGCTGAAAGCTTTAGGCTACAATCTGTCTATGGCTACGTTTACACTGCAGGCAAATGTGGCCCAAATCCGATTATTTTGCTCACATGTGTCTCAGATCTGTTTTTGTCATGACGGTGTGAACAGCACAAACCGCATGGAATCTGATCTTTTCTATTCCGATTTGAGCCACTTCCATATGTGGTACTAAATCCGATCCAGGTCAGAAGTTTTGCAACGCGACCGCAGTGTGAACACAGTCATGTCGGATTTCATGCGGCTTTTACGTCACTCTAGAGCGACATTCGTCATAATTCCGCGCTGACGGGAGACACTTCAAAGATTTTTACATAACAAAAGTTATCAAGACCCCACTAACGCGATCTTTACCCCCCCGAACATGGTTGTGCTAGTTTTGGACTAGTTTTGAGAAGCAATTGGGCAGATTTTGTTGTGTAGACCTGGAAACACTGTTTGTATTGTTCTTTTGCGCATGCGGGTCAGTTCTGCGCATGCGGAATTGAGCACTAAGGTTCGCAGTGTGAATGTAGCTTAAGAGTTGCTACCATGGCGAGTGATAAAAATGTGTTTCAGTGCTGAAAGTTTTAATATGAAAAAAGTGATAAAGTCTGATTTTGTGGTGGCTGTGCTTTAAAATTAAAATGCTGTAATCTTGAGTACTCCTTCAAGGTTAACCCTGTCTGGTTTAAATATTTGAAAATGATTTAACAGTTAAAAACATTTGTTAGAAATTTAGAAAAGTAAACAAAAATTAATCAAATGTAATCAGTTTCATTACTGAAGTAATTGAAATTGCACTATGTGTTACATTTTAAATAGGGTATCTTGTAATCTGTAACTGATTACATTTCCAATGTAACCTTCCAACACTGCTTAAATCAAGATATTAGAGATGCAAAATGAAGAACAGTCTTCAGTCTTGTTTTTTGAGAAATTGAACTAAATTAAGTGAGGTTTTTTTTAAAACAAGAACAAATATCTGTCAGTGGGTTATGAAAATTACTTACCTGAGTTAAGTTTATTTTTCTGAGACCATTGGCAGATACTTGTTCTTGATTTAATAAAAAACTCACTTCATTTTGACCATTTTCGCAGAAAACAAGACTTATTATCGTCTGTCATTTGGCTTCTCAGGTAAATGGATCTTGATTTAAGAATCTTTAGACATCTGCACTGGAAAACAAGGCAAAAGTACTGAGGAAGAGTGACCAACCAAGCCAAATTTTCATATGAGTTTATCTGAGCTTGAGGATCAGCTGGTCTCAAGTGTGTTTCCTCTTGATTGTCAGTGAGCTGCGTGAGCGGATCCAGCCAGAGATTCTGGAGCTGATCAAACAGCAGCGACTCAATCGTCTGTGTGAGGGAAGTTGCTTTCGCAAACTCGGCAACAGACGGAGACAAGGTGCCGAAAGCTCACATCTGCCCATGACAGCCGCTTCTGCACTATTCTTCTGTAATGTGAATTTCCTCTTCTAATGATCTTTGGTTCCTCTCACAGAGAAGTTCTGGTTCTGCCGTCTGTCGTTAAATCACAAGGTCCTGCACTACGGAGATCTGGACGAGTCTCCGCAGGGTGAAGTGCCGTTTGAACTGCTCACCGATAAGAGTGAGCACACTTACGTGACAAAAAACCACTGAATATTATTCACATCACGTGTTGCACAGTGTATTCAAACTTACTGTCATTGACCCACAGTTCCCGTGTCGGACGTTAAAGCAGTGCTGACGGGGAAAGACTGTCCACACATGAAGGAGAAGAGCGCACTCAAGCAGAACAAGGTAAAGCCACTTACTTCATCTTCTGCAGCGCACTATTGAGCAGAACTGATATAGAGAGAGAAAGATCTGACATGACACTGTTGTTTAATGTCTTTTTTTAAAGCCTGCCTGCCTGCATCCCTCAAATAAACAATTAATCACTGACTTCATCATCATTATTGAATAATACATTTATGAAGCAAACATGTCAATATGGTAATATTGCATGCATATTTATTTAAATATGTTCCTTCGGCCGAGTCTTGTTCCTCTCAAGGTTTTAGTCCTCTTAAGGAATTGTTTTTTTAAAGCAGTACTATCTGTAGAACTGCTATGAAACAGAATGCACAATACACAAACCATGCAGAATATCGCACATTCTATATTCTGTTTCTATGTTATATATGTATGACTGACGTGTTTGAATGGTGCTGTGTTTGTAGGAAGTGTTAGAATTGGCATTTTCCATCCTCTATGATCCTGACGAGGCTCTCAACTTTGTGGCACCCAACAAATATGAGGCAAGTCTCAAAAACAACACTTAAATCACAGTTCTGTTAGAAATGCAGAAGTTCAAGGTCTGTTTGTTATTCACTAAACTCTTTTTGCGTTGTTAATTAGGGCTGCGAATCAACTAAAAATATTACTCATTATTCGCAGAGATAGTAGTGATCACATATGATCTGGTGTGTTGTTTTCCAAGGACTCTTAATTTGATCACTTCCATGGTTTCTTGGGGTTGTAATTTGCTTCATTGTTGCAATCACTTCTCGTGTTTCTTTCTGTTGTTCATGCGTTTCCTTGGTTACAGTTGATTTGCACTTGTCTAGTTGAGTTAATTAGTTCATTGTTTTTAGTTGATAGTTCATCTTTACTTTATAGTTCAGACAAAAATGAAAATGATGTAGTTTATTCACCCTTATGAGTAAATTATTAGAAGATATTTTGAAAAGAAGATGTTTTGAAGAATATGTGTAACCAATCAGTTTCTGGCCCTTAATGACTTCCATTGTAATTTCAAAGTAAAAGGGGACCAGAAATTACAAACATTCTTCAAAATATCTTCATTGTATTCAACGTAAAAAAGGAACTCATGCAGGTTTGGAACAACTTGAGGGTGAGGAAATGATGACAGAAATGACAGTGATCTTACGTCATTCTGGATTACCTTCTCTTGTAAAATGAAGTCTGCGAATAGATCCACGTCTCAACTCTTCTAGCAACAAAGGGATAGTAGCATACACTGAATCCTTGCATACTAAGCAAGTATTTTAACAATATTTATTTAAAGGCATTTAATTTTTTTCTACTATCAAGGCTAGTATCACCGATACTGATTATAATATTCATTATTATATTATAATAAATATCACACGTGACTTTAGCTTTATTTACAATTAATTTATTTACAAAATTAGTGATGACACTTGCAGTTAACAAACAGAATCACTGAAGATAAGAGGAACAACAAGAACAGAAAAAAGAGAAGAGACGAGGAAACAACACAACTACAACTGACTCGCAGCCTTAGATGAACTCACCTGCAAATGAAATCAATGATATCTCACCAGTGCATGCGTAAACAACTGCAAAAACATCACAATGTTCAATCATTATAAACCATTTTGTCTTAATTTCTTTTGAATGGTCAGTTTGAAGTCACTATTATGGTGATTTGGGCACTTTGCCCTTGACTTTGGTTGAATTAATTCTACTTCAGGAATAGTTGAAATTGCATGCTATCAGTGTTGTCTACAATATTTTATGCTCCTGGCTGCAATGACATACCTTTTACTTTGTACGCTTTTTTAGAATCAGTGACTGACAGCTGGATTTTTACACATGTTCTCAAATTAGCATTAAAAACAGCAATTTTCCATTTTGACCTTTCATTATTAAGAGCACTTTATTAGCAATATCACTTATAACCCCCCCCTGTTACCGAACAATCTGTTTGATTATGCTGTTATTAGCGATTTTTCTTTGCTTTTGATATCTCTGAATGTTTTAGTTTTGCAATGTACACAAGCTCTTTTTTATACTGATTTTAAATTATTTGTGCACAGATCCTTTGAAACAGAATATAAATCTTTTGAAATGTTTCACTGGTTTGAATTTTTATTTAATTATTTTTATTTTTTCACAACTTTAGATAATATTTATGAATAATATAATCCTTACTAAAACAAATAAAAATTTCAAATTTTCAGAACCAGCTTCACCAGCTCCATTATGCTTGTCCACCATCTGGACCAGCACTATAGCATCACTAACTAGCATAAACTAGCCTGGACCAGCATGAAATTCATGCTGGTTTATTCTGGATTTTTCAGCAGGGAAGAAATCGAAATTACAATTTATGATCAAAAATTTAAATATACCAATTACGAGCCTTATCCAAAACACAATGACCAAAACAAATGTCATTTTGACAGTAGAAATTCACACCGATTAAACACTCATTTGTTTGTAAATGAGCACACAGTATTTTACATGTCTGTACAGCTTTACATATATCAAAAAAACATTATGGTTTAGAGTATCACTTTCATACATGTTATGTTCAGCGGTGGCTGAGTATAGAGTCAAAACAGGGCCACATATACTTGCAAAGGAATTGAAGTATTGCAAAAGAAAATAAAGTTTTGTGAATGAAAATTAAAGTATTGAGAAAAAAAATAAATGTGCTTTTTGCAAACAAAAATAAAGAATTGCAAAATATAAATGAAACAGTGCAAAAGCAATGATTTTGCAATACATATTTTCCATGGCCATATCGGCTAATTTATTTGCAATGCTGCTTTTATTTTCGTTTCAGTCAAGTTTGAGCTTGCGAAACCATCATATTATCACGTTCCCACAAATTAATATATCGTGGCCATGACAAAACTAAACCAAAAAGACTAAAGCCTCAGTTTTTGAATCTTACAGTGACAGTCATTTCTTAATTTATGTCAGGAGTTATGTACATGAAAAAGAAGTCGATATTGATATGAAGCTTGAGTCTTAGACCTTTTTAATAATGTATAGTTTATTAAGTTAATTACATTATTTTACATTAAAACTAGCAGTAACTCTGAACTAATGTAAACAAAGAACGCTTCTGTGCACTGGCGTCCTCCCACAGGTGAAGAGATTTTAAACAAACACTGTTAATAAACATTTAGCTAACAAAACGAAACAATACATGTTTTAATGCTATAAAAGTGTGCACATTGAGAGAAATAAACCGCTGATGTTCATGTTAGGAACTTCTTTAACTTGAGCAAAGGCTACTAATACACATATAGTTCAGTCAGGACCACTCTGTTCGAGTCAGAATATTGTAGAGGTCCTGAACTTTATATTTGGCGGCAGGCTTCGCTCTGAAGGGTTCAGATTCTGAGCTATCCACAGGCTGAGCTATCCACTGAGGTTTGAAGCCCCCCCACCCCCCGAAGCCTAAGCAATTGCCAGATATTTTAATATGCACAGTTATATACACTAAGTTTAGTAACACCGTACTGTAAATAATACTGAACAATTTGAGCAATATGAGCAGGATAGATTATATATCTCCGTGGGCGAGCAGTTAGGGATCATGTATCTGCATAAGGAGGAGTTGGGGATGGAGGAGGGTAAGCGCATGTCTGTGCGACAGACTAAGGCAAGTGTGAGTACGGATGATCTTATATATCTTATTAATTGTAGTGGGGGGAGTTACGATCAGCTGAGCGTCAGCTGATGTTGCAGTCACGCCGTGGTCATCCTGAACTTCCCTTGAGCTCCATTCGCCTAGATTTCAGTCAGGACCACTCTGTTCGAGTCAGAATATTGTAGAGGTCCTAAACTTAATATTTGGCGGCAGGCTTTGCTCTGAAGGGTTCAGATTTTGAGCTGTCCACAGGCAAACCTCACTGAGGTTTGAACCCCCAACACAAAGACGTAGTAAGTTCAGTTCTAAGATCATTCAGGGAGTGCTCTCTCTGAATGGTTAGGAGAGGTGGTATGCCTTAATATATAAAGAGAGTAGCTTCTTACTTTGCAGAGATTTCACCATTATCAGATCAGGTCACGTGTTGGCACGATGGGCAACAAGACATTCCAAAGTATTCAATCCATGGCCACATTATCCATGTCTTCCCATTGGATGCCAATGTCTTCCATGTCTTCTTGGAAAGCCTGTCTCTATGTCTCCGCTGATCTTCCTTATTCGTCTGTTGATTCAGCCTATGTCCCTCCATCAGTGGCCACAATGCTCACAAGGTTGATAAACTACTGCACTTCCTCAATCAGCTGTCCTCAAACCATCAGTGAACTTTGGTCTGTGTACCTCCCACTCTCATTGATTGGTCTTCTATGTTCAACTTCCCGGCCTCTGCGTTCAGGCTGATTGTCACTTTAGTGGATACGCTCGTCTCGGCTGGTGGAGATGGCATATTTCAATAATGATCAGGAATGTTGTACTCTGGTAAGACAACTGGTGAGGATAAAACTAGAAAATTGATGAATATCGGACATAACGTTGAATAACTTCATGAGAGGAAGAAATAATGTTTGAGTTATTATCCCCCCAACAAAATGAAGTAGCTACACGGGAAGCTAGGCAAGCATTGTCTCCTTTGACATAGCCATTGAGGGACTGAAGATGATGATGTGCTTGCATGAATAGCATTATCACACTATCATTAAATGAGCGATTTAAGAATAATTACAAATGTAGCTACGCCAACCTGCAGCCCTAGAGAAAAAGTGTGAAGAATGAATAGGCTAAATAGCTGCGTTTATGTTGACCCTCTTAATAGTTGAAATCAGACTAAAGCACAGTTGAAATTAAGTCACATGTAGCCAGTGAAATGTCTGTCATCAAAGTCCCTTCTAGGTGAGTCACTTCATGTGAATCAGTCCTTGAAATGCCTCTCAGTTAAGCAGCTCAGCTCCTCTATCCTTGAACAGAGAAACACTACTCCATCAAAGGTTATCACTAAGTCTGACTAAACATTGTCATAAAAATTGCCAATAAATCTGACAATGACTGTCTCATAATGGTTTCTAAGCCAGTTAATTTGCCAGTTCACTAGGATCTAGTTGTGGTTTCTTAATAAGAGGCTTAATAACTGCCAGCTCGAATGGTTTTTGGACATGACCTAAAGATAACGATGAGTTAATAATATTGAGAAGCAATGAGAATGTTCCCAATGATAAACATAAATCCTGGTAAACAGTAGGTTCCAAATAGTGACTAAATAGCTTTGAGCAATGGCAGTTTCCAACAAGCTATGGCCAACGAGATCAGAAGACTATAGCGACAGCGTGTACTGAGCAATTAAGCTTAGCAACAAGCTTGTTGCCAATACCTGATAACTTTAAGCATGAGAATGAAAAAGAAACTTGGCTTAGCTTCATGAAGACACGTTTGGATGAATGGAGAGTGACGTATATCCACATCTGTTGAGGATGCTTGATATTCTTAATGATGTTGGCTACAACTCCATGCAGGTAGGGCCGATCTCTACTGAATTGTTCTTAGTCACTTCCAAATCAGGCCGCTTATACTGGTCGATGCGGCGAATCGTGTGTTCAGACCGGAATCTGAAGCGAAAACTGTATGGTCAACATCCTTTAAATCCGTTTGAAAGCTGTCCTGAGTGAGTGCTTGTGACAAACTAGAAGACTGTTGAGCAAGTATCTGTGTAACGAATTAGCATTTAGAAGCTGTCTTGAGCCGAACTAGAAGTGAGTGTCTGTGCGACAGAACTGAACTGACTCTGCGTTTGTCTGTGCGACAGACTAAAATTGTTTAAGCGCGCATCTGTGCGACAGAACTCAAGGCTGACTAAGCGCATGTCTGACTAAGGCAAGTGTGAGTACGGATGACCTTATATATCTTATTAATTTTAGTGGGAGGAGTTACGATCAGCTGAGCATCAGCTGATGCTGCAGTCATGCCGTGGTCTGCCTAAACTACGCTTGAGCTCCATTCACCATTCGCTCAAACTAGATTTAATAAAACAAAACCATGCATGTTTTAATGCTAGTGAATAAAAGGAAACGATCCACCCGCATGCCTCTGCTCAATGATGGTGCCTTGATCAGCTGTGATCTGCGTCTCTGGCCGATGACGTTACTTCCAGGGAGGCATGCCCAGGCCCTATTGTACACGCCCCAGTTCCTTGACTCCACCCCCATGTCAAAACAATGCCAGAAAGTGAGATGCGCAGAAACGTGAAGCGCAAAGAGATCAAACGGTATCGCAAGCTCACACTTGACTGAAACGAAAAAGAGCAACGTTGCAAATAAATTAGTAGATATGGCCATGTAAAAATCATTGCTTTTTCTCTTTCATTTATATTTTGCAATTCTTTATTTTTGTTTACAAAACTTATTTTTTCTCACAATACTTAATTTTCTTTTGCAATTCTTTATTTTTGTTTGCAAAAAGCTCATTTGTTTTCTCAATATTTTCATTTTTGTTGCAAAACTTTATTTTCATTTGCAATACTTTAATTATTTTGCAAGTAGATGTGGCCCTGTTTTGACTCTATAGCTGAGACGGTCACTGATAGCAAAATTTACTATTATTTGTTTCTGTATGTCTGCAAAATCACATCTCTGCAAAACTAGCACGCAATAGTAACATTACAGTGAAAGTAATCCTAGAACTGCATTACAGCAATATTTACAAACAGCAGTATTGCAAAAGACAAGACTATAAGCATCAAACTGTGTGCTTAATGCATCACGACAGACTTGCATTCCAGAGTGAAGTGCAGCTTTAATGGGACACCATAGGCCTTGAGTCCACAGATTCACAGAGACTGTTTGTGCTGCAGACTGTGTTGTTTGAATATGGTATTTTACACCTTATTGGGAAAAATGTATCATTTGTGGAAAGATGAGTGACCTTTGTGCTGTTTGTTTGTGTGGATCAGTATTGCATCTGGACAGATGGGCTGTCTGCGCTCTTGGGGAAGGAGTTGGGAAGCGATCTCACACGAAGTGACCTTGACACATTAATGAGCATGGAAATGAAGCTCCGCCTGCTCGATCTGGAGAATATCACCATCCCTGAGGCTCCGCCCCCTGTGCCCAAAGAGCCCAGCACTTACAACTTCACCTACAACTATGGATAAGACATCTGTCCGTTCAACCAGAGCTTGTGTTTTCTGTGTCTTTCACTCTTCAGAGGTGAAGTGTGTCATTTGTCTGTCACTAAGATACTTTCCTGCCAGTTTAACGTTCAGAGTCACATTGGTAGTTTGACTTGCTGAAGAGTGAAACCCTGTGATGCTTTCAAAACAGTGGTCTATTTGTTTGAGACTCCCGACATGACAACTTCTGACGTGACCAGTAGAGTTCAAGATGGACAAAAGAGTAGAAATGACTCACTTCACCTCTATACTAGTGTATGTGCCTGAACATGAACTAGTCTTGCTTACGAGAGTATTTTTTCAGTCCTTTTTCAAATGTTTGTAAGGCAGAAAAACAAATGGTTCTTCTGTCTTCAAGTATTTGATTTTAAATGAGAAAAGCAGAAACAGCATCTTAAACATCATTCTGTGTTTAGATATTGTAAGGCATCTACTGTGATGTGATGTTAAATGCTTATATGAGTAACTCAACTGAACAGTTAGTAACTTTTTACACCCCACAGCTCTGTCTGCAGGTAACTAATATTTACTGACGTTTGCTTTGGTCAATAGAAATATATTTTTGTACTTGATGTGAAAGACACTATATGGTCTGCATGAAACGGAGGAAAATGCAAGCGAGTGCAAGAAGAGGGAAATGTTTTGTGACTCGTAGACCGAACAGGATGAAGGCCTGCGACTGCAACATTCAAAAATCACCTCTCTCTACAGTCCTGCAGAAACTGTATGTGATAATAGCCATACGAGTTCGTTGATTTAGACATTTATTTGGTGATTTCTTTGTTACAGTACTCAAACATGACTGCTCAGTCCATTTAGCTGGAAATATTTACACATGTTTATCTTCTGTCTGTGCGTTCATATTTGCTTGCCATAATGTAAGGTTATTCTGTGTGAAAACAGGACGAACCCATAGATGGATTGCTGACAGAGGTGTGATGTTTATCAGATTTGCTTCATGTCACAGCTGGTTGTTTCTGAATGTTTTAGTGGGCAGGTATCAGTTTTGGGGTTGAAATGTTGTACACACTATAAATATATAGTGCCTTCAGAAGGTATCGATTCCCTTTTTATTTCTCATTGCCAAAAAAGTTTTTTTTTTTTTTTTTTTGTTGCTGTTTTTGTTTTTTTGGGGGGGTTGATTTGATTTTATTGAAGGAAGAAAAAATATTTAATCATTAAAATTTGAAGGCCACTGTATATAAACTGTATACATTTTACTGCTTTATCACAGTAATGCAATGGATTTGTGTGCAATAATAAAATGTGTTGAAGTCATAGCTTGATATTTTTCATCCATTTGATAAATAATTTTAGCTGTGCCACAAACCCATATTTAATGCAGTTGCGTACAGAATATATATGGAGATGTAATAAAAAAGATCACTCAAAAGCAATTAATGTATAAATGTTGAAATGAAAATGAAGATTAATATGTGGTGCACAATTACTGCTAACCAGTGATGTGTTACTTTCTCCGCTTCAACGACTCCCGGCGGCAGCGTAACAGCTCATCAATTCATGTTCGTGCAAAGGGATGAGACGGACAAAGTTACCATGCATGCCATTTCTTTACTGGATCTCATACTGTCAGGCTTACAGTGCAAAATAGCTCCCGGGTGGACTTAAAATAAAGCAGAATACAACTTTTTTTCCTCTGTTTTAACTGCACGGCTCACAGAGAGAGAGCACGTCACCCCAGCACATTTTTACCGGACTACACTACTCATAATGCATCTCACTCTGGACTACAACTCCCGTACATAGCTGTCTTAAAGCGGCAACTCCTATTCCCCCTCTCCTGCAACACTACCCCCACTCTGAATGGTGATTAAACTTAACACCACTCCAGCACCATGGCATGACTGATACAAAATACATCACACACATTAATGGGGATATTACCATAGATTCACAGTGTTAATAGAAGGCAGAAATACATTCAACACAATGTCTACCCATATATATTTTTTTCATGTTTG
>JALXFT010001026.1:0-13125 GCA_023376895.1 Aspiorhynchus laticeps | reverse complement strand
TTTCTCTTTTTTTTTTCAACAGTCCGTAGGCAGCTCCATTATCAAAGCATACAGTCCATTCAAGCAACTCCGCTCAATGGAGGCACTGGCCGATACGTTCCAACCCCACGTGACAGGGTAAACAGTTCCTAAGGTTGAAGGTTAACACGGTGCTGGGAGGGGTTAAATAGTATCTTTGTAAGGGGAGTACTTAGTTGAAGCAATAGTAACTCAGTTCCAACATGACTAGTGAGGTAGTTAGTTAAGTCCAGCTAAGTGACCAACTGATTTCTCCAATACTGGCCTGCAGAAGGGAAAGAGGTGAAAGAGGTACAATTGGGGAACACATAAAGCGATTCATCTTGAAGAGGCAATCAGACAGAGGAAGTGCTCGTAACACCAAGTCTCAGTCATTGTTCAAATAAGTACAAGCTAGCAAGGGAAGGAGAGAAAGATAAAGGGAAAGTTTTTTTAGTTCTTTTTAGAACAAGTTTAGGATGAAGTCAAGTAGTGCCGAAGGAGATGAATTTTTAGTTGTTGCTTGAAGATTGACAGGGATCCAGCATTCCGGATAGGGGTGGGAAGATTAATCCACCATCCAGGAATGGTGAATGAGAATGTTCTGGAGAGTGATTTTGAGCCTCTGTGATGGTACCACAAGGCGTCGCTCACTAGCAGATCTCAGACTTCTGGAGGGGATGTAGATTCGTAATAGTGAGTGGAAGTAGGAGGGTGCTGAGCCTGTGGTCGTTCTGTATGCAAGCATCAGAGTCTTGAACTTAATGCGAGTTGCCACTGGTAGCCAGTGCAATGAGATGAAGAGAGGTGTAACATGGGTTCTTTTGGGCTCGTTGAAGACCAGTCGTGCCGCTGCATTCTGAATCATTTGTAGAGGTTTGATTGTGTTTGATGGAAGTCCAGCCAGAAGAGCATTGCAGTAGTCCAGCCTAGAAACGACAAGGGCCTGGACAAGAAGTTGTGCAGCATGCTCTGTCAGAAAGGGCCTGATTTTTCTGATGTTGTGTAGCGCAAACCTGCAAGATCGTGCAGTCTTTGCAATGTGCTCTTTGAAGGTCAGCTGGTCATCAAAGATTACACCAAGATTTCTGACCGAAGTTGATGGGGTAATTATTGATGTGCCTAACTGACTCGAGAAGTCATGCTGTAGAGTCGGAGTGGCAGGGACGACAAGAAGCTCAGTCTTTGCCAGGTTGAGCTGTAGGTGATGTTCTTTCATCCATGCCGAGATGTCCGCCAGGCAGCCTGAGATCCGTGCAGCTACCATTGGATCATCTGGTTCAAAAGAGAGATAGAGCTGTATGTCATCGGCGTAGCAATGGTAGGAGAAGCCATGTGCCTGTATGATGGGCCCCAGTGATGCAGTGTATGTGGAGAAGAAGAGGGGTTCAAGAACCGATCCCTGAGGAACCCCAGTGACCAGTTGATGTGCTTTGGATACCTCCCCTCCCCAGGCCACCCTGAAAGACCTACCGGTGAGATAGGATTCAAACCAGCGACGTGGAATCCCAGTGATGCCCAGTGATGAGAGGGTGGACAGGAGGATCTGATGATTGACAGTGTCGAAAGCAGCAGAAAGATCCAGCAGAATGAGGACTGATGATTTGGAATTGGCCTTTGCAATTCGCAGGGCTTCAGTGACTGAGAGTAGTGCAGTCTCTGTTGAATGGCCACTCCTGAAACCTGACTGTTTAGCATCCAGTTTGTTGCACTGTGAAAGAAACAGTGAGAGCTGGTTGAAGACAACTCGTTCGAGTGTTTTCGCTACGAATGGAAGAAGAGAGACAGGTCTGTAGTTTTCTAAAAGAGAAGTGTTAATTGTAGGTTTTTTGAGCAGTGGGGTTACCCAAGCCTGCTTCAACGCTGTGGGGAAGATGCCAGTGCGGAGAGATGTGTTGATAATGTGTGTGAGTGCCGGTAAGAGTGTGGGAGAGATTGCTTGGAGAAGGTGAGAGGGGATTGGGTCAAGAGGACATGTTGTAGGATGGCTGGAGAGGAGAAATTTGGATACTTCCGCCTCGGTGAGGGGACAGAAGGAGAAGATGGGAGTTTGAGCAGTAGATGTGGTTGGTTGGAGGTCCTGTGTGTGTGGAGGTGAGAACTGGTTACTGATTGTTCTAGTTTTGTCTGTGAAAAAAGTGGCAAAGTCGTCAGCTGTTATAGAACTGGTGGGCGGTGGTGGAGGGGGACAGAGGAGAGAATTAAATGTTCTGAAGAGATTACGCATGTCTGGAGCACTGTTGATCTTGTTGTGGAAATGTGAGGATTTGGCAGCAAAGACTGATACCTAGTCAGGTCTGACGGCTCGTTTGATTTGCGCCATTTTCTCTCTGCCGCTCTGAGTTTGGTCCGATGCTCACGAAGAACATCAGATAACCAGGGGTTAGAAGGGGCAGCCCGTGCTGGCCTGGAGGAGAGAGGACAAATGTCGACAAGAGGTTAAGGTAGAGCATAAAGTGTCAGTAGCTGCATTCACATCCAGAGATGTGAAATGGGTAGGTGAGGGAAGAGAGGTGGATACTACAGAGGAAAGAAGGGAGGGGGAAATGGAGCGAAGGTTACGTCTGAAAGTAACCGGTAAGGGAGATGTAAGGTAAATGTAATGAAGAAATGGTCAGAGATATGTAGTGGTTGTACCAGAATATTATCTGTAGTACAGTTGCGTGTGTAAATTAAATCAAGTTGGTTGCCTGATTTGTGCGTCCTAGTAGTGGTAAGGCGTTTGAGATCAAATGAAGCTAGGAGTGAATGGAAGTCTGTAGCATAAGGCCTGTCTAGGTGAATGTTGAAATCGCCAAAGACTAAGAGTGGAGTGCCATCCTCCATGAAAGAGGACAGCAGGCCATCCAGCTCCTCTAGGAAGGTGGCTAGAATTTGGCCAGGGGGACGGTAGATTACTACTATCTGTAGTTTTATAGGAGCTGTTACAGTAATCGCATGAGATTCAAATGAGTTGTGATTGCCTAGGGGAGAGTGGGTTGAGTATTTCCAATTGTTTGAAATGGGCAGACCAGTGCCCCCACCCCGGCCAACTTGCCTTGGGGTGTGAGAGAAATAGAAATTGTGAGAAAGAGCAGCCGGGGTAGCTGAGTCTTCTGGACGAATCCAGGTCTCAGTCAAGCCCAAGATGCTGAGTGTGGATTGTAAGGAAAAAGCAGAAATGAAGTCAGCTTTGTTGACAGGCAATTCCAAATAAAACAACTCAGGCTTAATTAAACATACTCTTGGCTTGTTTCCTTAACAACAAAATGGTAAACAACAAAATCCACCCAGGTTACAAAAGGGAACACATAAAATAATATTTTCCACAGATGACATGCATCAATTATTATTTTTTTTTTAACAATAGTAGAACAATAACAACTTGCCAACAAAGTATTCTTTCTTGCTCTTTTTTTTCTTAAGTCTTTAATAATCAATTAGTCCAATCCCTGATTCATTGCGGCCTACCCCTCATTTGGCCGTTAACAGTCGCTGTTAAATCCTGTTGCACCGTGCTAACTTCTCTCCACTGTACATCCTCTGTGTCCTGCTCTTTCATCGGCACACCGGTGTCATCCATGAGAGGCATGCTGGCTGAGCCACCGGAATTCCCGGTTTCCTCCGTGATGAGACAAGACAGATCCAAATCAAGTTCAGCTCCATTGGCTCCCAGGTTTAGGGCAGGAACTTCCTGAGGTTGCCAAACTTCCGAGTCTTTAAACACCCAGCTGTTCTCCAGGGGTTGCCGAGGATGGTAAGGTTTGAGCTTGTCATGGTGAACGACTTTTACTTTGGTCCTTGGGTTTCTCTGGATCCGGTACACTAAGTCATCCAGATGTCCCAGGATAAAGTAAAGACCATCGTAGTTGGGGAGAAACTTCCTGATTTTGTTTTTCACTCGCTTTGTTCCCTTGACAAGGTACCACACCGCATCACCGACCTTGTAGCATGTCCTGGCTGCTCTCTTGTCGTACTGCTTTTTAGCACGCTCCACCGATTGGCCAAGTGCATCCCTTGCAACTTGATGTGCCAACTCCAACCTTTCCCTCATCTGAACCACATATTGTGGGAATGATTGGATCAGTGTGTCGTTGGGGGGCTTTCCAGCGACCAGGTCAATGGGCTCCGTTATCTCTCGGCCGTAGAGCATCATGTTTGGGGTAAATCCAGTTGAACTGTGCTTGGTCGCTCGGTAAGCCATCACAGTGTAGGGAACCATCAGATCCCATTCCCAATGACATCGCTCAGAGGTTGTGGCTAGTATTTTCTGTAGAGTGGCATTAAATCGCTCTACCTGCCCGTCTGACTGAGGTCGGAAAGGTGTTGTACGGGTCTTGTCAATGTCGAGAAGCTCACACATTGTTTGGAAGACCTCCGATTCAAAATTGGTGCCCTGGTCACTATGTAGGGTAAGTGGTGCCCCATAACGGCAGACCCATTCAGCGACTATAACCTCTGCCACAGTGACAGCCTGGTCGTTGGGCAGGGGGTACGCTTAGACCCATTTGGTGAAATAATCTTGCACTACGAGAATGTAACGATTGAAGCGTTCCGTTTCATTCATGGGGCCCATCAAATAAACAGCAATGCTTTCCATAGGGGCACCCACTCGCACGGTACCCATGGGTGCCTGAGGCTTCTTTAATGGTCGAGCCTTTGCAGCACAGCTGGTGCATGTGCGACACCAAAGTGAAACATCTTCTTGCATTTTGTACCAATAATACCTGGTCTGCAGCCGGAATAGCATTCGCTCCACACCGAAATGTCCACCCACTGGCACCTCGTGCATCTGGTGGATGACATCTTCACGGAAAACTCGTGGCAGGATAATCTGGGGGTAAAACTCAGGGGCTTCATTCAGGTAGTAATGTCGTACCAGAGAACCATCCTTTAGGTACAGTCTTTGCCACTGACTCCAGTTGGCTTTCATTGCCGGCCTGTAGGGTGACACATCTTCCCAGGATGGTCGTTCCATGCTTTCCTTCATCCACCTCTGGATGGGAGCGATATCAGGATCAGCCGCTTGGGCAGCACGCAGTTCTTCAGTAGTCCACCCAGAGAATGAAGAGGTACTGGTGGTGATGGCAGGTTGTACTACCCCCACTCGACAAGACTCTGTGGTAACGGCTGCAGGTACATTATTTACAGGTTCGCCGTCAAAGTCACACTGGACTGCTTGATGACAGAGCTGAGGGCTACTCAAAATGGGATCCTTAAGGTTGCAGGGGAAAGTTGAACGGCATGGCCTCCGGGAAAGCACATCAGCATTTTCATGACAGCACCCAGGGCGATGAACAACTTTGAAGTCATACTCCCCAAGCTTATCGAGCCACCTTGCCAACTGTCCCTCCAGTTCTCTCATTCTTATTAGCCACTGTAGGCTACTATGGTCTGTGCATACAGTGAAGGATCTGCCCAGCAGGTACTGACGGAAATGTGTTGTGAACTCCACTACCGCTAAAAGTTCTCTCCGTGTGGTGCAGTAATTCTGTTCAGTTGGCGTCAGGCTCCGACTTCCATATGCTAGTACGCGTTCCTCTCCTTGCTGCAGTTGAGACGGCACAGCCCCGATTCCGAAGTTGCTGGCGTCTGTATCCAGAATAAGATCACCACTGTCCATAGGGTAGCCGAGGATGGAGGCGGTAGTAAGCAGCTCCTTTAACCTATCAAGGCCCGTTGGCTCTCAGGGGTCCAGTGAAATCGGGCATGTTTCCTTAGCAAGTTGTGAAGGGGCTTTGCAACTGTGGCGAAGTCTTTGACAAACCGTCTGTAGTAGGATGCGAGACCCACAAACTGCCGCACTTCGTTAACGCTCATGGGTTGTGGCCACTCTCGAATTTTCCGCACTTTCTCAGGGTCAGTAGCTATACCGTGCTCTGAGACGATGTGGCCCAGGTAGACTACCCTGCTGCGGAAGAGACAACACTTGGCGGGTTTCAATTTCAGGTTGGCCTGGCGCAGCCTTTCAAACACATTTGCCAGGCGCTGAAGCATTTCCTTTGCGTCCTTGCCCAGCACAATGATGTCGTCTAGGTATACTAGGCAGATCTCCCACTGCATTCCAGCCAAGACACGATCCATTAAGCGCTGGAACATTGTTGGGGCGTTGCAAAGGCCAAACGGCATGACGTTCCACGCAAAGAGCCCCTTCCTGCTACATAACGCAGCTGCCTGTCTCGCCTATGGGGTCAGCTCCACTTGCCAGTACCCGGAGGCAAGGTCCAATGTGCTAAACCACATTGCTGTGGACAGAGTGTCTAGTGTGTCTTGGATTCTTGGGAGGGGTTAGGCATCTTTTATGGTGTGCTCATGTAGTGCCCGATAGTCTACACACAGTCGGTATGTTAGGTCTTTTTTTTGCACCATTACAATGGGTGAAGCCCAGCAGCTATTACTTGGGGAGGCTAAGCCAATATCAAGATTCTGCTGGATCTGTTCATCGGCACTTTGCTGTTTCTCAAATGCCATTCTACGTGGTTGCTGTTTCACAGGTGGGCCAGGCCGGGTTTGAATATCATGTTCGACAAGGTTTGTGCGGCCGAGGTCTGTTGGTCCTGTGGAGAAAACATCACCGTAAGCACGAAGCAGCTCCGCAAGCTCACGCTGTTCTGCCTCCCTCAGATCCCTTGCACTCTCTGCATACAGCGACTGTAAGTGACTTGGGACAACTGCAGGACATGAATCCGCTGGGGGCAGTTCTGTGGTGGAGGCCTGAACCACATCGGCAGGCTGGAGGATTCCAGCAATTACTCCCTTCCTCACCTTCACAGAAACAGTACCTGGGTTGTACAGTCTAACGGGAACTCGCTTACTTGGCTGGGCACCAATTATAATCCGTGCCACCATCACCTGATGCTTCTCCATGAAGCCTTTAGTTGGACTCAGCAGCACGTTGCCATGTACTTGCTCCTGGAAATGTGCATTGCCTGGAATTATGTATTCACGTCCCGCCTCAAGGACAGCTGTGCGTGCTATGCGGACCATGTGCACCCTGGGCTTGTTCTTTGGGTTAAAGTACGGAATCTGTTCGCCAAACAATGCAATCTTCTGACTGCCAAAGTAAAGGCGTGCCCGTGCCTGCTCCAAGAATGGATGCCCCAGAATGGCCTCGGTGCCCTCGGCTACATCTGCTACAATGAAATTAACACTGACTGTTTGGGTTCCAACTTGCACTGGAACATCAACTTCCCAGAGGACATCGACATTTATAGGGCTTATTCCTTGCAGGGCCTGTACAGTGGATAGCTTGAGTGGGGGTCTTACATCAGTCTTGATGGTTTCATAACAGAGCCGAGGTAACACGCTCCTCCTGGCCCCGCTGTCTAACAGGGCACAGAGCGTGAGTTCACGGTCCGCCGTCGGATGGCAAAATATCATTCCCTGACCGGGAATCAAACCCGGGCCGTGGCGGTGAGAGCGACAAATCTTAACCACTAGTCCACCAGTGAAGGGCTGTGTTCTTGCTGGCCTCTTAATAACATAAGAACAAGCAAATAACAATAAAGGCCTCTGTCACATCCAAAACGGACATGACTGGTGCAAGCAAAAGCACCAGCAACCGTTGGGCCAGTGGCGCAATGGATAACGTGTCTGACTACGGATCAGAAGATTCTAGGTTCGACTCCTGGCTGGCTCGCTCTGCTCTTTTTTAGCGTAGCAGTAACTCCACAGCAGACCGAAGGCAAGATGACATTCCAACTAGCAAAAAATCAGCAACTCAACCAATTCAAACTGCGTCTCAGTTTCATTGTTAATTTCACAGTTTGTCATTTTTGTACCTTGACAGACCGACGATAGGCTGTTTTTCTTCAAGATAACGGTTACCAAGCAATACCACACATGTTTTCTAATGCATGACGTGTGTATTTTCACCTGAACGCGACTTTAATGACCAGCTCATTGTATCTATTCAGCGATCACAGGATCCCTTTGGGTGATTCTTGTCTTGCTAAATTATTCTCACATTGATAAATTCAGTCATCAAAGGCCATAGGCCGCTAAACAACCCTGGCCTCACACCGGCCACGCACATGGAAATTGACCCAAAAGCCCATGCCCCATTCTCGGCAGTTCCAATATGGTCTAGCGGTCAGGATTCTTGGTTTTCACCCAGGTGGCCCGGGTTTGACTCCCGGTATGGGAAGGCAGGCTCCTCTTTGCTTCCATCCTAGAACGGCAAGCGCTTCTTACTGCGGCAGAAGCTTTTTTTGGACAGCAGTTGAGCTACAGCGGGGGTGCCCAACCCTGTTCCTGGAGATCTACCTTACTGCAGAGTTCAGCTCCAACTCTGATCAAACACAACTGAACCAACTAATTAGGATCTGAAGGAGCACTTGATAATTAAAGACAGGTGTGTTTGATCAGGGTTTAAACTGAACTCTGCAGGAAGGTAGATCTCCAGGAACAGGGTTGGGCACCCCTGAGCTACAGAAACCTGATAGGCTGAGGTTCTGCCCTACAGCGTCACTGTATCTGTTTAGCAATCACAGGATCCCTTTGGGTGATTCTTGTCTTGCTTCGTCCCTTCGATAGCTCAGATGGTAGAGCGGAGGACTGTAGGAGGATCATTGGCAATCCTTAGGTCGCTGGTTCGATTCCGGCTCAAAGGAATGTGCTTTTCACGCACCCACCAGTTTTTTTGGACCAGGCTTCTCAAAGAACAAACAGAGCTTGAGTTCACGGTCCGCAGTCGGATGGCAAAATAACATTCCCTGACCGGGAATCGAACCCAGGCCGTGGCAGTGAGAGCGCCAAATCCTAACCACTAGACCAACAGGGAAGGGCTATATGCTTGCTGGCCTCTTAATAATATGAGAACAAGCAAATAACAATAAAGGCCTCTGTAACATCCAAAACGGACATGACTGATGCAAGCAAAAACACCAGCAGCCATTGGGCCAGTGGCGCAATGGATAACGCGTCTGACTACGGATCAGAAGATTCTAGGTTCGACTCCTGGCTGGCTCGCTCTGCTCATTTTTAGCATAGTAGTCACTCCACAGCAGACCGAAGGCAAGATGGCATTCCAACTACCAAAAAATCAGCAACTAAACCAATTCAAACTGCGTCTCAGTTTCATTGTTAATTTCACAATTTGTCATTTTTGTACCTTGACAGACCGACGATAGGCTGTTTTTCTTCAAGATAACGGTTACCAAGCAATACCACACGTGTTTTCTAATGCATGACGTGTGTATTTTCACCTGAACGCGACTTTAATGACCAGCTCATTGTATCTATTCAGCGATCACAGGATCCCTTTGGGTGATTCTCGTCTTGCTAAATTATTCTCACATTGATAAATTCAGTCATCAAAGGCCATAGGCCGCTAAACAACCCTGGCCTCACACCGACCACGCACATGGAAATTGACCCAAAAGCCCATGCCCCATTCTCGGCAGTTCCCATATGGTCTAGCGGTCAGGATTCTTGGTTTTCACCCAGGCGGCCCGGGTTCGACTCCTGGTATGGGAAGGCAGGCTCCTCTTTGCTTCCATCCTAGAACGGCAAGCTCTTCTTACTGCGGCAGAAGCTTTTTTTGGACAGCAGTTGAGCTACAGCAGGGGTGCCCAACCCTGTTCCTGGAGATCTACCTTACTGCAGAGTTCAGCTCCAACTCTGATCAAACACAACTGAACCAACTAATTAGGATCTGAAGGAGCACTTGATAATTAAAGACAGGTGTGTTTGATCAGGGTTTAAACTGACCTCTGCAGGAAGGTAGATCTCCAGGAACAGGGTTGGGCACCCCTGAGCTACAGAAACCTGATAGGTTGAGGTTCTGCCCTACAGCGTCACTGTATCTGTTTAGCAATCACAGGATCCCTTTGGGTGATTCTTGTCTTGATTCGTCCCTTCGATAGCTCAGATGGTAGAGCGGAGGGCTGTAGGAGGATCGTTGGCAATCCTTAGGTCGCTGGTTCGATTCCGGCTCGAAGGAATGTGCTTTTCACGCACCCACCAGTTTTTTTGGACCAGGCTTCTCAAAGAACAAACAGAGCTTGAGTTCACGGTCCGGATGACAAAATATCATTCCCTGACCGGGAATCGAACCCCGGCCGTGGCGGTGAGAGCGCCAAATCCTAACCACTAGATCACCAGGGAAGGGCTATATGCTTGCTGGCCTCTTAATAATATGAGAACAAGCAAATAACAATAAAGGCCTCTGTAACATCCAAAACGGACATGACTGGTGCAAGCAAAAACACCAGCAGCCATTGGGCCAGTGGTGCAATGGATAACGCGTCTGACTACGGATCAGAAGATTCTAGGTTCGACTCCTGGCTGGCTCGCTCTGCTCATTTTTAGCGTAGCAGTCACTCCACAGCAGACCGAAGGCAAGATGGCATTCCAACTACCAAAAAATCAGCAACTAAACCAATTCAAACTGCGTCTCAGTTTCATTGTTAATTTCACAATTTGTCATTTTTGTACCTTGACAGACCGACGATAGGCTGTTTTTCTTCAAGATAACGGTTACCAAGCAATACCACACGTGTTTTCTAATGCATGACGTGTGTATTTTCACCTGAACGCGACTTTAATGACCAGCTCATTGTATCTATTCAGCGATCACAGGATCCCTTTGGGTGATTCTCGTCTTGCTAAATTATTCTCACATTGATAAATTCAGTCATCAAAGGCCATAGGCCGCTAAACAACCCTGGCCTCACACCGGCCACGCACATGGAAATTGACCCAAAAGCCCATGCCCCATTCTCGGCAGTTCCCATATGGTCTAGCGGTCAGGATTCTTGGTTTTCACCCAGGCGGCCCGGGTTCGACTCCCGGTATGGGAAGGCAGGCTCCTCTTTGCTTCCATCCTAGAACGGCAAGCGCTTCTTACTGCGGCAGAAGCTTTTTTTGGACAGCAGTTGAGCTACAGCAGGGGTGCCCAACCCTGTTCCTGGATATCTACCTTACTGCAGAGTTCAGCTCCAACTCTGATCAAACACAACTGAACCAACTAATTAGGATCTGAAGGAGCACTTGATAATTAAAGACAGGTGTGTTTGATCAGGGTTTAAACTGAACTCTGCAGGAAGGTAGATCTCCAGGAACAGGGTTGGGCACCCCTGAGCTACAGAAACCTGATAGGCTGAGGTTCTGCCCTACAGCGTCACTGTATCTGTTTAGCAATCACAGGATCCCTTTGGGTGATTCTTGTTTTGATTTGTCCCTTCGATAGCTCAGATGGTAGAGCGGAGGACTGTAGGAGGATCGTTGGCAATCCTTAGGTCGCTGGTTCGAAGGAATGTGCTTTTCACGCACCCACCAGTTTTTTTGGACCAGGCTTCTCAAAGAACAAACAGAGCTTGAGTTCACGGTCCGCAGTCGGATGGCAAAATATCATTCCCTGACCGGGAATCGAACCGTGGCGGTGAGAGCGCCAAATCCTAACCACTAGACCACCAGGGATGGGCTATAAGCTTGCTGGCCTCTTAATAATATGAGAACAAGCAAATAACAATAAAGGCCTCTGTAACATCCAAAACGGACATGACTGGTGCAAGCAAAAACACCAGCAGCCATTGGGCCAGTGGCGCAATGGATAACGCGTCTGACTACGGATCAGAAGATTCTAGGTTCGACTCCTGGCTGGCTCGCTCTGCTCTTTTTTAGCGTAGCAGTCACTCCACAGCAGACCGAAGGCAAGATGGCATTCCAACTACCAAAAAATCAGCAACTCAACCAATTCAAACTGCGTCTCAGTTTCATAGTTTTTTTCACAATTTGTCATTTTTGTACCTTGACAGACCGACGATAGGCTGTTTTTCTTCAAGATAACGGATACCAAGCAATACCACACGTGTTTTCTAATGCATGACGTGTGTATTTTCACCTGAACGCGACTTTAATGACCAGCTCATTGTATCTATTCAGCGATCACAGGATCCCTTTGGGTGATTCTCGTCTTGCTAAATTATTCTCACATTGATAAATTCAGTCATCAAAGGCCATAGGCCGCTAAACAACCCTGGCCTCACACCGGCCACGCACATGGAAATTGACCCAAAAGCCCATGCCCCATTCTCGGCAGTTCCCATATGGTCTAGCGGTCAGGATTCTTGGTTTTCACCCAGGCGGCCCGGGTTCGACTCCCGGTATGGGAAGGCAGGCTCCTCTTTGCTTCCATCCTAGAACGGCAAGCGCTTCTTACTGCAGCAGAAGCTTTTTTTGGACAGCAGTTGAGATACAGCAGGGGTGCCCAACCCTGTTCCTGGATATCTACCTTACTGCAGAGTTCAGCTCCAACTCTGATCAGACACAACTGAACCAACTAATTAGGATCTGAAGGAGCACTTGATAATTAAAGACAGGTGTGTTTGATCAGGGTTTAAACTGAACTCTGCAGGAAGGTAGATCTCCAGGAACAGGGATGGGCACCCCTGAGCTACAGAAACCTGATAGGCTGAGGTTCTGCCCTACAGCGTCACTGTATCTGTTTAGCAATCACAGGATCCCTTTGGGTGATTCTTGTCTTGATTTGTCCCTTCGATAGCTCAGATGGTAGAGCGGAGGACTGTAGGAGGATCGTTGGCAATCCTTAGGTCGCTGGTTCGATTCTGGCTCGAAGGAATGTGCTTTTCACGCACCCACCAGTTTTTTTGGACCAGGCTTCTCAAAGAACAAACAGAGCTTGAGTTCACGGTCCGCAGTCGGATGGCAAAATATCATTCCCTGACCGGGAATCGAACCCGGGCCGTGGCGGTGAGAGCGCCAAATCCTAACCACTAGACCACCAGGGATGGGCTATATGCTTGCTGGCCTCTTAATAATATGAGAACAAGCAAATAACAATAAAGGCCTCTGTAACATCCAAAACGGACATGACTGGTGCAAGCAAAAACACCAGCAGCCATTGGGCCAGTGGCGCAATGGATAACGCGTCTGACTACGGATCAGAAGATTCTAGGTTCGACTCCTGGCTGGCTCGCTCTGCTCTTTTTTAGCGTAGCAGTCACTCCACAGCAGACCGAAGGCAAGATGGCATTCCAACTACCAAAAAATCAGCAACTAAACCAATTCAAACTGCGTCTCAGTTTCATTGTTAATTTCACAATTTGTCATTTTTGTACCTTGACAGACCGACGATAGGCTGTTTTTCTTCAAGATAACGGATACCAAGCAATACCACACGTGTTT
>JALXFT010003159.1:0-41042 GCA_023376895.1 Aspiorhynchus laticeps | reverse complement strand
CCCATTTCGGTGCATGTCCCTTTAAATGCTAATGAGCTCTGCTCACCCCGCCCCGCTCTTCTGTGGGGGTGACAAGCCATTCTCATGTACTCATGACTCTAAACTTTAGCTGCACATTATTAGGAAAGGCGATTCGCAAATATTCACAAAAATAAAAAAAACCTTACACTCACTTCTGGAGGTGAAGCTGGATCCCGAATGATTCGCGTGAACAGACACATTTAGGTAGATTGGGGGCACATTCCCTTCAAAAACAAAAATAATCCACTGCGTCTTCAGTGGCTCAGATGTCGGGAGTAAATGATGCCATGTTCTAGAGGTCTGAGCTCGGGTCAGGCTCGGGTTTGTAGCTAAACTAAAACTATATGCAGGCTTCGCTGCTTTCATAGACGCACACACAAATTATTGCACACAGATATCAGAGAGATCACGCAGCGAACACAGCACGGAAACTTTTATTAGTAAAATAGCTTAGATAGCTTACTGACTCGCAACGTTATATTTCTCTGCAATGAGGGGGTAAAATCACAGTTTTTGAAGTAAGCCTCATTGCTTGAAGATAGAGACGCGCAGACGCAGGTTCACACGCGCAACTTTCATCCCTCTCTCTGTCTCTCTCTCTGTCTCTCGCTAATTCAAATAAATGATTAATTAATTCAAATAAATGCAATCTTACCGCACTACATCTCCGTGTCTGATTTAAAGTAATGTTACGCCGAATGCTAACGAGCCTTAACTGACGAAAATGACCATAATTTGCACGGTGGAAGAATTATCGTCTTGTCATATACAACCATTCAAAAACTCGGCAGAATTTATGTGACCGCTGCACCTGATGTTCATAAACTTTCATAACTGGTAAGTGTTTTTTCTTTTGCCTTGTGAACTGGCAGAGCCTCGATGAATCTGTTTCTTTACATGTATTTGTTTACTGATCATTGCATGCAGTCGTGAAATACAGCATTTTTCTCTCTTTTTTAAAAAAATTGGCTATTCGTTATGAAAAAACAATAAAGATTTCGGGTTCTTGTCGGGTTTGGGCTTTAAATTTAACTGTGCCGCTCGGGTCGGGTCGGGTCGGGTCGGATGATCTCGGGTACGGGCCGGTTCGGGCTTCAGTTTAAAGCCCGTGCAGCCCTCTACCATGTTCATTATTACATCCAACAACAAAACACCTCAATCGCTTAGGAGACATTCTTGTCTACACTGAAACAATGGTGGACTGTTTACAACTCACTCAGGGCGGGTCTGTAATAAAACGGCAGTGTTATGGCGTTATTTTACTGCCAAATGTCGAGAGCACATTTTTGTAGTGCGAAAGTAGATTAATATAATGAGCGAGCGCGAATCTCCCCGCTCGCACGCGGATTTCCTTTGCTCTTGCACAAAACCGGACGCACGCTCTCGGATATAAGCTGCTCTCACGCAGAGAGAGTGCGCGCACTTAAAACGTGTCTCTCCTCTTGCTCAAGTGTGCGTGTGCGCGCTCAAACTTTGTCCTGTGCACTCGCACATCTCTCCGTGCTCTTGGCTAGATATTAATTATTTTCACACCTGGATTAAATGTCAAAAGTTATCAACAAATCAGATTTTTCTACGACTGACCCGATGAAAATACTAGGCCTACGCGAAGAAGGAACTGATCCTGGAATTTCTTTACAATTTAATAATATGTAGTCATATCAAATGTAGGCCTATATTAGAAATGGCTAGGAATCGGGTGCTTGGATGATTTATAAAAAAAACCCAAAAAAACTAGTTTGTCTAATTGTTAGGTCAAACCCTCTGAGCGATTTATCTAAACAAACAAACAAAAAAGTATATGATTCTTAAAGTTCATGTGGCCATACATGTATTGTGTACTTGGGATGAAATCAGGCACGTGCAGGGGGGTGGGGGTGGTAGGTGCTTGAGCACCTGCCCCTTTTCCCCTTGATGCCCAAAGTGCCCTTTTGTCAAGGCAATTTTTTTTTTTATTATTAAACGCCCTTTTGTGAAGGCCGGCCCAATCTAACTATTTGTAAAATTAATTAATAATAGTTTGGCTGTAAATTAAATTATCCACATGATGACCTTTCACCTGATGATCTCATCTGGGATGATCCCTCACGTTCAGACACCTTTAGGATGCCTTCAATAACGTCTGCGGCTGCCGGTAAGTGGAGTTCTCAGCGGAGTGGTGTGCTTATAAACTTATATTATTGAATTATTATTATTTTATGAGAACAGCGTGAAGAGATCATGCACAGCTGTTGTTTATATTGCTGTGTGTAGCCTGTGGAAGCACTTTAGCTGCAGCAAGGGGCTACAATATTTTTATTCAATGTTTTCCTAATGACAATTTTATGATTGGTTTATAAAGGCTACTACGAACACCCTTTTCCCATTTTTAATCACAGAATAATTCAGGAAATATACTGTATACTAAATGATATGTCAATCAGTACTGTATTTTTCATATAGTTTTTTATTTATTACCTGAAGATAACTTGGAAAAACACATAAACCATATATTTTCGCAATCGTGTGTTTATTGTCTTCAGGTTTCATCAGTAAAAACGTTTCTGCTTTTTATTCAGCTCAGTTTTCCTGCACGTCAAAAGTTTCTGCGCGAGAGCGCCCTCTGACTTCGAGTATGAATGAAATATGCACTGCACGAGAGTGTTCAGCTCTCCTGATATTCATATCTCCTCATTTTGGATACGAATAAAACGTCAGGTCATGTCTCTTTAATTTAAATCTAGATTTAAATCTAGAAACCTCTATGTGAAAACACCTGCTCGAGATTGAATAAAGTGCCGGGGACGAATTTACATTTTATTAAAATTAATATTAAATATTAAAAATGCAGCTAACGTAGTTCTACACAGCAATACAAACAAAGGTGCTTGTTCTCTTTTGTTCTTGAGGTTTAATTGGGAAAAGTTTAAAGCGCGTCGAGGTGCCTTGCCTTTTGTATGTTATCTGACTAAAAACTATTCATACTTTGAACTATTATTATTACAGTATTTATTTAAAAAACGTAGAGTGCCTTTAATTATCACAACACTGGTAAAACAGGCTTATACTGATTTTCTCATCCTCCGAATTATTCTTATCAATCCTGTTTTTATAATCATTATCATTCAAAAATGAATAAATTCAGAACAGGATTAGAATAGAATTCTATTTTAAATAAGACAGGAATATCTTTTTCTACAACAACAACAGCAAAACCACCATACCCTGTAAACTCAATAACAACAACAACAATAATAATAATAATGATAATAATATCATTCCAGAGTAATTAAGAGGTGCAAAAAATGTCTTTAACATTGAAACTTAAAATGGTCTTTTCTGTTCTGTGTTTTTTTTTCTTCAAACCTGCGTCATGGCATTTGCTGCTGTATCAATACAGAAGCATCCATTTCGATACACATATCAGCAAGCAGCACAGCCCTATTAAAAGCCGTGCTCCATGTGCCCCTTTTATACTTCGAGCACCTGCCCCTCCAAAGGTCTCTGCACGGCCCTGGATGAAATATATATATATATGAATATTAATTATTTTCGCACCTGAATTAAACGTTGTCAAAAGTTATCATTATGCACTTTTAAAAAATATCTTGAAACAGATTTCTTCATTCGGGCCTTTCCTTGATTTTTGTTTTAACACACTGGTTATTGTAGGCTACTTTGTTTTACTTTATATCTTTTATGTTTGTATTTTGTTATTTTCTGTGAAATATTTTGACAATCAAAGAAGGATCTTTAATTTCTTTCCAGTTTAATAATATTTAGCAATGTTTTTATTCAAATGTATATTTGAAATGGTTAGAAATTAGGTGCTTGGATGATTTGTATATACAGTAAATAACCTCTTTCCAACTATGGTTGGTCAAACCCAGGGCCGGCCCAAGCCTTTATGGGGCCCTAAGCAGAATTTTATTTGGGGGCCCCTCGGTGCCGCCAACATGACTGGTTATTGTCAAAGCTTGATTATTCGCACACTATAAATCTAATACACCCATTATCAGTTTTGTTTGTTGTAGCTTTGTTTATTACATCATACCATTGTTTGCCTGGCATGTTTTTACCATTCTGTGATTTTTAATTGTAACAGTTGCAAACTTACAAGAGTGGTCAGGTGTTAGTTTGCACTGTAACATTCAAAGTGTTATTAAGTGGCATAATGTGGTGTACTGAAAAGTAGCTAAATAAACCAGCAGACAATGCATTTACAGAACAGAATGTTATTTTTACAACATAAATATTAATCGAAGTTGTACTTTTATTACAAGTCATACTTTTTTATAATAAATATTAAACACAGCAGAGAGCATCTGTACATATAAAACAACAACTCTTAATCTAAATCTAGCTAATTGAGGCATAATGATATTGGAATATAATAGCAAAGACACGCTAAGGTGAATAATGTTAAGTTAAACTGTTATCAGTTTATAAAACAGAAGCTTATTTTTATTACAAAAATATATAACCAGGAAAGTTATTTTTACGCAGAAGACAAACTTTCATCTAAAACTAAGTAAAATGTTATATTATAATATATTAAGAAGTCTATTTGCTGACGTAACTGGGTGGTTTGGTCTGGTCTGGTCTGGTCTGATCAGGGGTGCGTTTCCCAAAAGCAACTATGGTCACAAGTTCTGTCTTAGCTAACGATGGTTTTGAGAAACGCACCCCTGATTTGTGCCACAGAACCCCCATGTTGAATTTGTCCCCCCTCCACCCCCAAAACACGATCGATTTTAACCCTTTGACGCGCCGCGCTTTGGGTAAAATACAGACTAGCTCAGAAAAAAGAAATACACGCTCAATACTTTTCATATTTCATAACTGTTCAGTGTTTTAAACCGAATAAAGTTTATTTTAGGTTTCAAACATTTAAATACACTTCAATTAAGTAAAAAAGACATTTAGTTTGTTAAATAGGCTATGCATTAATTTCTATGGAAAGCGGCAATATTTTAAGATTTGCTGTTTCAATTATGACAACGTGTTTTATTCAGGAATATCAAATATACATTGTGTAGGTTTATAAAGTATACTCTGTTTTTCTCCCAGCTAACTGGTCACCGCTTACTTTCATGTAGGCTATTTCGGGAGAAATATGTCAATTTACGTGATGTTAATCTGACAGATCCACAAGGCAGCGTCCAGCGCATATTATCAGCATGGTCATGCCTGCATGACACGTCGCTATGGAAATAATAAAATGATATGTATAGATTATTTAATTATTTAATATTGCCCTTTCTTTTAATTACCACTGTCCATTGACATAATATATCACGAATTAAAATAAAATAAAATATTATTATTATTAAAATATTAAACATATTATGTCAGATATCTCAACTGAATTTAAAATCATTGCAATAAATTCTCAGTTGTTGGCAATAGTAAGTAACAATTCATATCAAACAACATCAAATGCAAAAATAGTTGTAAACGATGATATCATAACACACTAAATGCTCTGATAGAATCGCTGTTTGGACATTTATTGGGAGTTTTTTTATTTATCTATTTATTTTTTTAAATCCATGTTTGTTTTCAGTTCTGATTTTAGTTAGATTTTATTTTCATGAAAACTCACTTCATATTAGCAACACATTCAATGGCACTCTCCTCTAAAACCAACACGTTCTCACTCCCAACTCGTCACTGACGTCACATATTGATATGGAAGGCCGTTGGGGCCAAAACGTGTGGTACTAACGCGTTAACACGTATTAAGGTGTTAACACGTAATCGCGTTAACACATAAACTATGGAAGGCCAAGAGGGCCAAAAACACGTGAATTTTAATGCGTATTTAACGCGTATTTCACACGTATTGCACGCGTTAAATACGTGTTGTTGACGCGTGAAAAAATCAGCGGAGTGAAATACAGGTGAAATATGTGTTGTTAAGTGTGAAAAATCAGTTTGAACGGGTCAGTGTCATTGGCTGCTGAAGACTTGGGTCAAACCATTCATGTGAGCTTAGGGGGGGGGGGGGGGGGTGTACCATTCATAGATTAAGCTACCACCATTTAACATGCCTAATTATTTATTTTTTCCTTTTCTTTTTTGTATAGCCTATAGAAGTAATATTTAAATTGCAGTTTCATGAAGCAATTTTATTTATCAAATTTTTCATTATTTGCAAAAAAAAAGAAAAATCACTTTAAAGTTGTCCAAATGACGTTCTTAGCAATGCATATTACTAATCAATAATTAAGTTTTGATATATTTACAGAAGGAAATTTACAACATATCTTCATGGAACATAATGTTTACTTAATATCCTAATGATTTTTGGCATAAAAGGAAAAATCAAAAATTGACTCATACAATGCATTTTTGACTATTGTTACAAATATACCCCAGCGAATTAAAACTGGTTTTGTGGTCCAGGGTCACATTTATCGTTTTGTTTTAATAAAGTGGTAAGACCTGGAGAAAGTGCAGTAATTTTTTTGGCATATTAAAATTAATCTTAACAGTCATAGTTAAATGTATAACACTGTAAAATAAAACGATATACATTTATCTGAAAATATCTATAATAGTATGAAATATTTTAATACGTTATGACATGTTATATTCATTGTTAATTGGCCGCTGTTTATGCTGAGATTATGCAGTCAGTTAAGCAAGAACTCAGTACATCTCAATTCTCACAAGGATGCTGTTCTGTGTTCTTGCGTCCTTCCGAGTTCACGCTTTGAAGGAAGCCTTGCAAGACTGGTCTCCACACAAGTCCCTTCTTTGCATTCTTGAATCCTGTGGAGAGGGTGTGGGTACCTGGGTGTTAACATCTCTGAGGACCTGACTTGGACTACACACATTCAAACACAGGTTAAGAAAGCCAGGCAAAGACTGTACCATCTGCGACAGCTGAGGAAATTCAGGGTCTCACCAGCAATCCTGAAAACGTTCTGTTCAGGGACCATAGAAAGTGTATTGACTCAGTGCATCTCAGTGTGGTATGGAAACAGCTACAATCAGGACTGCAAAGCTCTGCAGAGAGTCGTGCGCTTAGCTGAGTGCATCTCAGGGTCTGCTCTCCCCTCTCTGCAGGACATCTACCTCAAACGCTGCAAAAGCAGAGCTGTCAAAATCATCAAGGACTCAATTCACCCTGGTAACAGTCTCTTCATTTTGCTACCATCTGGTAAGCGCTTCCGTAGCCTGATGGCAAAAACTGAGAGACTTAAGAGGAGCTTCTTCCCCCAGGCCATCACGTTCCTAAACTCAGTCTCATAACATCAACATGACTCCATTTAATATTCAATAATAATCTGTTATTAATTTTTCTTCCATTCGTATTGCTGCTATGTAAATACCCTGTACAACCTGTTTGCACATTCTTCTTTTATTATTAAGTCTACAGTATGCTGTCCTGCACCCTTATTTATTTTGCACATTTTATTTATATTTTATTATTTATTTATTTTTTCTACTTCATTTTTTATATCTATGTATATTCTTTGTGTTTGTATTCCAAATATTTGCCCTATCCGTGGAGCGGACCTGACTTACATTTCACTGCTGGTTATACTCTGTATAACTGTGTATGTGACAAATAAAAATCTTGAATCTTGTTAAAGATAGAATGTCCACTAATGTGTTTATGTACAACCCCAAATCAGAAAAAGTTGGGACAATACGGAAAACGCAAATAAAAAAAGAAAGTAGTGATTTCTAAATTTACTTTGACTTGTATTTCATTGCAGACAATATGAACATATTTCATGTTTTGTCTGGTCAACTTCATGTAATTTGTAAATATACATCATTTCCTGTCATTCAGACCTGCAACACATTCCAAAAAAAGTTGGGACAGGAGCAATTTAGGGCTAGTAATGAGGTAAATTGGTTAAATAATGATGTGATTTGAAACAGGTGATGTCAACAGGTGATTGTAATTATGATTTGGTACAAAAGCAGCATCCAAGAAAGGTCTAGTCCTTTAGGAGCAAAGATTGGCCGAGGATCGCCAGTTTGCCAACAAATACGTGAGAAAATTATTGAAATGTTTAAAAACAATGTTCCTCAAAGAAAGATAGGAAGAGGTTTGGATATTTCACCTTCAACAGTGCATAACATAATTAAAAGATTCAAGGAATCTGGAGGAATTTCAGTGCATAAAGGACAAGGGCGCAAGCCTAAGCTGAACAACCGTGATCTCTGATCCCTCAGGCGGCACTGCATCAAGAATCGTCATTCATCTATAAGCGATATCACCACATGGGCTCAGGACTACTTTGGCAAACCTTTGTCAAGTACCACAATATGTAGTTACATCCACAAATGCCAGTTAAAACTGTACTGTGCCAAAAGGAAGCCCTATGTTAACAGTGTCCAGAAGCGCCGTCGACTTCTCTGGGCTCGGAGGCATCTGGGATGGACCATCACACAGTGGAAACGTGTACTGTGTTCAGATGAATCAGTATTTCAGGTATTTTTTGGGAGGAATGGACGCCGTGTGCTCTGGACCAAAGAAGAAAAGGATCATCCAGACTGTTACCAGCAACAAGTCCAAAAGCCAGGGTCTGTCATGGTATGGGGTTGTGTCAGTGCCCTTGGCAAAGGTAACTTGCACTTCTGTGATGGCACCATTAATGCTGAAAAGTACATAGAGATTTTGGAGCACAATATGCTGCCTTCAAGAAGACATCTTTTCCAGGGACGTCCATGCATATTTCAACAAGACAATGCAAAACCACATTCTGCACACATTACAAAGTCCTGGCTACGGAGGAAGAGGGTACGGGTACTTAACTGGCCTGCCTGCAGTCCCGACCTGTCTCCAATAGAGAATGTGTGGCGCATTTTGAAGCGCAAAATGCGACAACGAAGACCCCGTACTGTTGCCCACCTTAAGACTTGTTTGCAGGAAGAATGGGACAAAATTACACCTGAAACACTTCATCACTTGGTGTCTTCAGTCCCTAAACGTCTTTTAAGTGTTGTGAAAAGGAATGGCAACATTACAAAGTGGTAAATGCTTTACTGTCCCAACTTTTTTTGGAATGTGTTGCAGGTCTGAATGACAGGAAAGGATGTATATTTACAAATGACATGAAGTTGACCAGACAAAACATGACATATTTTGTGTTCATATTGTCTGCAATGAAATACAAGTCAAAGTACATTTAGAAATCACTACTTTCTTTTTTTATTTGCGTTTTCCATACTGTCCCAACTTTTTCTGATTTGGGGTTGTACAAAAAGGCATGAGAGAAAATAAACGGAAGCAATTTTATTTTTTATCTTATTTTTTATGACACTGCGATTTAAATATTACTTCTATAGGCTATACAAAAAAGACATAAGGCATGTTAAATGGTGGTAGCTTAATCTATGAATGGTACACCCCTCTAAGCTCACATGAATGGTTTGACCCAAGTCTTCAGCAGCCAATGACACTGACCCGTTCAAACTGATTTTTTCAGGTGTATTTAACACGTATTTCACAATACGCATGATTTTTTTTCTCACGTAAACAACACGTATTTCACGTGTATTTCACTCATATTTAACGTGCTGATTTTTTCGCGCGTCAACAACACGTATTTAACGTGTGAAATACGCGTTAATAGGCGTTGTTGATGCGTTAAAATTCACGTGTTTTTGGCTCTCTTGGCCTTCCATAGTCCTCTGCGTGCAATACAAGCCCTCGCACGCGCATGATCATTCCCCACATGCTCGCGCTCGATCTTCTCTCACCTGCTTGCGCAAACACTTTTATTTTTGTCAGTCGTGGGGCGGGGCTTGCTGGTTGAATTGAAACCTCAAATGTCATTGGTTATTCCCCTTTTCCGGAAGACAGTATTGGATGCCTGCTATAAGATGATTCATAATACACTTGACTTGACACATGGCTTCATCTGTGGACCAGATACATGTGAGTTATCATTTAATTTGCTTGTTTTATTTATTGTTGTCTTTATTTAATGTAATTTAATGCATTGATCATAGAGCAGATCTTTTCCAGATACTTCATTAACAGGAACTCTTCTGATTACTAGTGATTGCAGTAAAATATATATAATATATATATAATATATATAAAATTTATATATATAAAACTAAAGGAATGACAGTACAGTTTTCAAAAAGTTTTATCTTTAATCTTGTAAATAGATACAACATTGTAATATATGAAGGTCTGTTTAGTCTGTGTTCCTATAAAACACAGGTTTCACCATGTTTGCATTTGATTTACAGTGTTACTAGTCATCTGCTATCAAGATCAGTCCATTCACTATGATGTATATGAAAATTGATTCCTGTTTATTGAAAAGAGGCTTGTAATACATTCAATTCCAATGTATTTACTTTTTTTTATTTTTGTTGCATTATTCTTTTTTCCTTTGTATTTGCAGGTTGTGTACTTGAATGCAGCAAATAACAACCGGGCCTCGGCAGTCTCAGTTGAGTGGCCACTTCTGAAGCCAGATTGGTTGTTGTCCAGAATGTTGTTCTGTGCAAGAAACAGAGAGAGTTGGTTGAACACAACTCGCTCAAGTGACTTTGCAATGAATGGAAGAAGGGATCTGTAGTCTGTAGTTTTCTAAAAGTGCTGGATTTAGAGCAGGTTTTTTAAGCAGTGGGCTTACCCGAGCCTGCTTAAATGCTGTGGGAAATGTACCAGTGTGAAGCGAGGTGTTGATAATGTGAGTAAGCGCAGGTATGACCGAAGAAGAAATGGCTTGAAGGAGGTGAGTGGGGATAGGATCTAGCGGACAAGTGGGATGATTGGAAAGGATGAGTTTGGAAACCTCCGTCTCCGAGAGAGGAGAAAAGGAGGTGAGAGATTGTGTATTTGTCGTTATGAAGTTATTATTAGTTTGTGGTGTGAGGAATTGGTCACTGATGGTTTTTGTTTTATTTGTGAAGAGTAAATTGTATATGTATGCATTTTAGAAATCCTACAATCTTACATTGCTTTGTTTGCTTGCATTTTTTTTTTGTATTTTCGTGTATTTACAAAGAATTTTTAAGCCACTAAATTGAATTTTAAATATAAGTTGCTAACAAGTTTCAAAATAGGGACATTTTATTACAAAAATTAAACATGAAGTGAGGCATGGTGACTTCTAGGAACAGCTTAATTAAAATAAACCGATTTGCCTAAACGCCAGTTATGTGAGGTAAACATCAAGTTCACAACATAGGCTCTTACCAGTGGCGGACTGGCCATCTGGAGCATAGATATAATAAATACCTAGACGCCTCATTGGCCGCTCGACCGCACGTCAACGGCGCCGCCATATTGGTGCGGGCAACTCACCATAAATCTCATATCGAGACAGACGAAAACATACCTGACTCGTCGGCAGTTTGGGGATCTACAGACCGTCACACATCAATAAAAACAGATCTCAGGGTATTATCTTTCACAGGTAAGACTGAACAGTTGTTTCTGGATGTTTTTTGGTCATTTTTAGCATTATGTTGACAGCTTAATTAGCCACCAGTGTCAGACTATTAATAGCGATATCGCTAGTAAGCTGTGAAAGCTGAGACTTTATAAGAAATCAAAGTTTAAATGCATTCTTATTAAGTTTTAACTTATATTGTAGTTAATATCATAAAGTAAATTGTGTTATGAGCACAATATGTACAGTGAGCACTTTGACAAGACAGTGTCAGACTGTCAGGATTATGGAGCTAAAGCATGTCTTTAATTTCACTACTCATTTACAAAGAGTAAGTTTATCATCACTAGATTATAAGGATCTCATAGTTTATCATAAAACTGTGGACTGATTAGCCTATATTTTTTTTCTTTTTTTAGCCAACTGCAATCAGGACAACGCAAGCCTTAAGGAAAGCTGAAGCAAGCCTGTTCTCTGCATTTTTCAAGAGACTAAACCTCCACAGCCTAATGTTGTATTTGTAGTTAAAACACAGAATAGCCCTGAATGAATGACCAGAATGACCCTGATCATATTCAAACCTCTCTCTCTCCCCGGAACACACTTCCAGGAGCATTTTGTAACCTTTGTAAGGGTCATTTTTATAACAATATAATTACCTTATTAAATGTTTCTGTCGTTTTTGTCAAATATTTAAATATAACCAGTTTCTTCAGTCAATCACAATACTATAGACTGCATTTAAAATGATTTACACAGGCTGTTTAATGCTGATCATGTACTGTATGTGCATTTACACAAAAACTGCATAATGTAAATAACCTAGAAATTAAAAACACAGGAACTCATTAATGAGTGAAGCTGCAATATCATAACAATATCATTGTTAATTATTGCTCTTTATGTTGTAATAATGATTATTAATTTTGATTAATAGAATGTTTTTTTTGGGGGGGGAGCGGAGCATGTCATATTCTGGTCTGTGTTAAACATAACTAACTTTGGCATTTTGTTGTACAACGTAAACTGCACACACTCACCCCAAACATTCCTATGTAGTAACATATATTATAAAATAACTGTTTCAAAATTTGTGTTTTCTGCATGGGTGTGTGTAATTTGCATTGTAGAGCAAAATGTCAAGCTTTGTCAAGATGTTTACATTATTTTACTCATTAATTGAAAAAAACCCATTATAAAATATAGGAAAATCTTGAGGGAAGCAGTGGAGAATTAGTCTTTATTAGTCAGGTTTTGATGTCACAACTAATATATATACGTATATATATATATATATATATATATATATATATATATATATATACACAAATTATACTCAAGGAGCTAATTAAACACAATTTGGAATTCATGACCAACATTTTTGGCTTGTCATTAGTTGTCTTTGTTTAATAATTACCATTATAAAACTGCACTTTTCACGATTATTTAATTTACTATTAATTTATTCTTCATTATTGTCTATTCTGTATTATTCCACCCATGATATTACATATTCTACTTGCTATTATTCATCTATTGTTATTCATTTATTTATTATGGTAGTACACATATAATTTGTGCTATTATAAACCTATTATATCACTTATGTTATTGCGCTGTTGTACTCGCTTTTTATATTATTCACTTTACTTCAACTTGTACTACATATACTTTTTAATATTACATATCACTTTTACTATATTTTTACTGTGCACTGTATCAGTGCATATTAGTTTACCCTGTAACTGTAAGTTTTACTGGATCCATAAAGGATTATCCGTTACATTTGTTATTGTTTGTTGTGGAGTTTATATCTGTATAGAGTGCTATGAAAATAAAAAGCAGACTACCAGTGTGTCACTTTTTGATTTGTATTCGCAGTATTTCAGAGGAATGAGCTGTGTTCTGACCTGAGGCACAATAACAGCTGTTGGGGTTGAAGACAGAAAGCAATGAAACAACTTAATTTCATTTAATGTACATTAAAATGACATTACATGTATATGTCACAGTTATACTACATTAATATTAGAATTGTTAACCGAAAAAATCAACCAAATCAACACGAGTGTAAGTGTGAGCTTTCACAATTTCTTAAGAAAATGAATCATTTTCCAAACCTAACTAAATAACCGGAGGCAGAGTTATTTTTAACTCCATGTAGATCACAAACCACTGAAATCGGTTGATAAATGTAAACGTTATCGTGTTTTTATCCCGAAAAAACCGCAGCTCCCCCGTTTACCTGCATTTGTTTTTAAGGCATTCTTGCCCTCTCAAACATGGCGGACGCGTTGATGTATCGCAGCAACGGCTCAAAGCAGCCAATGAGGCGTCTAGGTATTTATATGTCTATGATCTGGAGCACCGGGAGTTTTCCTGGTGGGCTGCTGTACAATGTGGGCGGGCCCATTGCGTAAATATATATAAAGAATGAATTATAGTAAGTGTACATATCATATACTGTATCTCTCCACTGACCCAGACGAATGGCCCACGTGGCCCACTTGAGTCAAAAATTCTAATTAATTTAGCATACTCCGGCTCATTGCAGCAGTACAAAAGCTCTCGCAAAAGTCAAAATGTTTGAAATAGCCAATCAAATCGAAGAAGGTGGGAATTACTGTTCACAGTGCTGAGCTGCGCGCTACTTGAATGCGAGCTGAAGTAAGATTAAAGCTGCTAAACATGACGAGACAATTCAGCAATATTTGCCAACAGCTTACGATATTTTTTTTTTTAATGTCAGACATTAAGGGGGTCATATGATGCGATTTCAAGTTTTCCTTTCTCTTTGGAGTGTTACAAGCTGTTTGTGCATAGAGAAGATCCCTAAAGTTGCAAAGATTAAAGTCTCAAACCCAAAGAGATACTCTTTATAAAAGTTAAGACTCTGCCATGTCTTCCTAAAATGGCTCATTCAAACACGCCCCACATGTCTACAGTCAAGGTGTGGGAAGATTTGCATAACACCGCCCAAATGTATACGCAATGAAAGAAAGCGTAACTTTTATTCTCGCTGTAGTATTGTTGTTGCTGCCGCCATGTCGTGGAGACGCTGTGTGTTTCATTGTGAAAGCGAAAGTACTTTGTTTGGCCTTCCAAATGAGTACACAACTAGAAATCAGTGGTTAAGTTATACTTACAACACAGTACAACGCAAATATTCGAGTGTGTGCAGCGCATTTTACGGAGGACTATTTTCTGAACCTAGGAGAGAGTAGCCTACAATGTGAACACTATGAATGGCTGTGAACACTATAAAGTGTGGCAATTCCAACGTCTCAAGGACTGTCTGGTGCAGTTTCAACACTCATAATAAATCAGTATATTAGAATGATTTCTGAAGGATCATGTGACACTGAAGACTGGAGTAATGATGCTGAAAATACAGCGCTGCATCATATAAATAAATTATATTTGAAAGTATATTAAGATAGGAAACCAATATTAGAAATTGCAAGTAGATTTCACAATATTAATGTTTTTTTTGTATTTTTGATCGAATAAATACAGCCTTGATGAGCAGAAGAGACTCCCCTTAAAAAACATTAAAAATCTTACTGATTCCAAACTTTTGAGCAGCAGTGTATATATATTAGTGCTGTCAAACGATTAATCACATTCAAAATAAAAGTTTTTGTTTACATAATATGTGTGTATTCTGTGTATATAAATTATGTATTTATAAATACAAACACATGCATGTATATACACTGCCCTCCAAAAGTTTGGAAACGCCCTAGAAAAGTGGGGTTTTGGACAATATTGGCATGAATCCTTTTTAATTTGTGATAATTTTGCACTGATAAGGGGCAACACAGACTACAAAAACATATTTTATTACATAAACAGTTTATACATAGTTTATACATTCATCAAAATATCCACCATTAGCAGCTATTACAGCTCTGCATAATCTGGGCAACCGAGCTGTCAGTTTATTCAAACATTGACTTGATATATTAATATATTATATAATATATTAATCTTTTAAAAACCTGGGCCAAGTTTAAACCAGTGAACAGGCATCACAGCTGGCAAAGGGGCATGTCTGAATTTGACATGTATATATTGCCATTATTATGTAATCAAAATTAAAATTATTATTGCTGGTCTTCAATGATAATGTCAAGTTACTTTAATGTATTTGCACCAAAAAATGATAAGGATTTATGCTGATATCATCCAAAACCACACTTTGCCAGGGGTGTTTCCAAACTTTTGGAGGGCAGTGTATTTAAGAAAAATATGTTGTTTATATATTAAATATACTTATAATATAAAATATAAGAATATAAATGTATATACATGTAAATAATTTCAAAATACATGCATGTGTTTGTATTTTTATATACAGAATAAATATACAGAATACACATACATATATTATGTAAACAAAAACTTATTTTGGATGCGATTAATCGTTCGACAGCACTAATATATATCTATATAGTACAAATACATATTTTACACGTGTTTAACAAAGAAACTGCTGCTTTAAACAAGCTATGCATAGGGCTACAGTACAAGCCTCAATACATTTCACCAAGCTGAATCATCATCGTCATCAAAAAAAAAATTAAACAAATTAAATTAAACCCCCCCACATCATTAGGCTTTGTTTTGTGAGGCTTCACAAAAAAGCAACTTTGATTGTTTTTTCTTTAAAGGCATAGTTCCTCCAATCATTTACTCACCCTGGTGTTATTTCAAACCTGTATTACTCGTCGTGAAGAATGATAGAGTCCTAATAACAATGGACCACATTGACTAACTTCTCAAAATATATGCTTTTGTGTTTCATAAAAAAAAAGTCAGAAATACATGAAGGTGAGTAAATAATTTTCATTTTGATTAATTGTAATAAAAAAATATAATGTTATTAACAGACACACACAAAAATAAAACATGCAACAATTAATTGCTTTTGCCACTATGGCTACTTTATTCAAACTCAATACACATTTTGGCATTTCATAGTCATCAGACATTGCAACAATTGAATATTACATAATATTTTGAGATATGAATAGGGATTTACATTGCATTAGGAATTTACATTGCATTAGGATTTTTTTTTTTTTAATAATGGCAAAAGCATTTACTTCTAAATACTTTGAAAGAATATAGTAAAATAAATGACTAAATAACTAAATTTAACTATATATTCACAGCAAAATACAATATCGTTACAAGCTATCTTTATGATGCAAAGGACACTTGCAGAGGCAGTTTCCAGGAGTTCATGTACAAGTATATGTATATGTCCATTGTCACAATAGAGCATTATGGTGACCCGAGAGCGTCCTTAATTCTATTTTAATCCCTATTTAAGCAACAGTTCCTGGGTTAGTGTTTCTCTGTGGTTCCTAAGAAACGCACAGCAACAAATGTTTAACACCACTCAGGGATAAAGCTCATGCAATTTTTATACATTCAACATACAATTCTCAAAACACAAAAGAAATGTATGCATCTTGCAAAAACCACAAAGAGGGAGTCTACACTCTCTTATGGTAAAATACATATTTCCATCTTTCAAACTGAGCTCCTCAGGGTCAATGTGATCAGTTATTGGGGCACTTTTAGATTCTGGTGAATAAAAGTTAGTAATGTCACCCCAGAGAAAGAGATCTATTGTAGGTTTGCGTAGATGGTGCTTGTATTATGAAAAAAAGCTGAATATTTTACACTTCACATGTACATAAAATAATAGATATAAAATAGTGATTTTAATAAGTTTGCATAAAGCAGTGATAATATACAATATAAGAACATATGAAACAAAATCAAAAATAAAACTATGACAACATCAGTGAGCTATGAGTGAATCAAAACCACACCCTTAACACTAAGGCAAAACTCCAAGCAATGTGGGAGTTTCTCATTTGGCTCTAAGAAGCTGAGGCCTTGAAATGGGGAAATGTATTGTCGTTCCAGAGACATTGAATGCACTTAAGACATCAGAATGAAATGCACACAAAATACTATTGACATTGAAACACAGAAATATAAGAGAAAAAAAATAGAATTGGTTTTACATTTGGATTATAAACATCTGTATATTTCTGAATTAACACAAATGACATTTGCACAAACTACAACAAATGACATTTCCCTGTTTTTCTTTGAATGCCAATATTCTAATTCAAGTAAAAAACAAAAAAAAAACATGTTTTGTCAAAGTAGCAAAAAATGAATTGTTATAGTCTGGAAGCACAAGTAATAATATGAGCCACCAGCAAGGTTTAGCATTGTATGCCATTATTTTTTTCAGATTTCACATTGAAGAAGTTTTTAATTTATTTCTCAGTAGCAAAGAGCAGGTTCCCCCACCAACTGCAAACACATTCATTATTTTTAGTAACCGCTCTTCAGTGCTCAATTTTCATATTCATAATAAACAGCATTTTACCTCTAATCACACATGTGATTACATTACTGTCTGCACTAAGTGCTACTTGTTTCTATTTCTACTTGGTACAAAAAGTAATACACCTATTTGGATGCCCCATTTTACACTCATTTGAGCCATTTCTGACAACAGAACAAATGACATGCAACAATGGACACACCCAGTTTAGACAAGAGCTGCTTTTCCACTATCGGGCCGAACGGTTCTAAGAACTGTCAGGTACGGTTCCAGTTGTATTTCCACGTGAGCCTGGTATTTTTCACGTCAAGAGTTGTGTCCTTTTTTCTGTTATTTAACAAAGTAAATATCAGATAAAAAAGGAGTCCCAAAAACAGAAATATCTGATCATCGTCCATATCACTGTTTACATTACACGTGTGTTACCAAGGCAACAACTGACGCATTTGTATTACATTCCAAAGAGCTCCGTGTTCAGCACTACAGTGGAAAATGAAACCGTATCCATGCCGAATGGCCCCGATCAGCACAGTTAAGCAAAGAGAACCGTTTGGCCTGATAGTGGAAAAACGGCTAAGGTGTAAGTGTAAATAGCTGCTGCATTCTATTTAATGGCAACATCCTGCAAAAATCTATGTAATACAGTCTCATTTACATCCAGTCACAAACAGTCCCTTGTAGGTTGTGAGAATCAATATAACAAATGATCTGAGATGACCAAACACCTGAGAAGAGATGATGCCAACCCCTCACAGGATGCAACCCTCAAACAATATACAGAATTACCAAATTTTGCCATAATTTAAATATATTAAGTTTCTGCAATATATAAATATATTGTGGAAACTTAATTTCCTGTAAAGCTGCTTTATGCAATGATTTGTATCGTAAAAAGCGCTATACAAATAAACTTGAATTGAACTTATGTCTCAAGTCACCTCTTCTGATCTTTGAATATATTCACATACAATTGTCTTTTAACACATTCAATTAGTTATTCTATATGTAGTACGGTGTGATAGAAAATATGCCTCCATACCATGTCTGTTTCACTGCTTACAAAATTGCGCAATTATATTAGGTACTACATTTGATTATTGAGTCTTATATAGTATGAATGAAATTTGGATGTTCTCCTTCTGCTATGTTGACAATGTCATGTGACCTACGTTGTCAGTATCCCTTATCAGATGCGCATTTCAGATATAGCAAGACATCCGGGTACTTTTTGCCTACTGTTCTGTGGATACTATGAACATACATGGCTCACATACTGTTTTTTTTTACCTACAACATAGTATGGAGGCTGCTGCTCGAATGTGGCACACAGATGCCTCATCATTGCTTCGTTAACACAATTATCCAGCCTGCTTCAGGAAGTCACTTCTATGTCAAGGATTTGGCCAAAATGCAATGCCAAGAATATGCCATCACTTAAAAAAAAGACAATACAGATTGCTCAAAAAGTCACAAACGACACATGGATCCATGTAATTTGCAAATAACAGTGTGGACAATCAGATTTGGGAGGGGAAAAATCCCCTGCTGTGTGAACACTGTAGCAATTAAAAGGGCTGATTTAAGAAAATACGCAAATAATTTTGAAAAGTTTCAAACTAGCCATATTTAATCAATTTAATAAATAATGATTTCAATCATACGAAGCTCACTGCCCATTTTTGAAAAACAGATCATCCTTGTAAAATACATTTTGTAAGCCAATAAGAAGCCAAAAATACTAATTCTTTGTTATTGTTTTCCACCAAATTCTGCTGACATTTTCAGAGAAGCAGAGCTGTTATTTTCTAGGAAGTAAAATAAGAAGATTTTGCATTTAGAAAACAGGATCAATGTACTGAATAACATGCTGACCTAATAAGAGCTAGATTTTGATCTTGATCAGATTACTAATGCTCAACTTTGATTATGAACGAGAGAAATCAGGCTGTTTCAGTCCAAAAAGTCATCAATGTGCAATTATCTTACCATCACTGATCTCGACTCGGTGTCGCATCTGAACCATGATTCTCTGCGACATTGTTCTGGTCTGTAATCGGAGACATACTGACTATAAAATCACAAATATGAAACAACAAGAGTCAAGGACTGCTAATCACTAAGAGTGTCAAAAACAACAATAACAACATATTCAGAGAATGCAGAGCAAAGTATTATAAGTCTTTTTTCCCCAGTTTCTTTATCATCATCACAATGTGATACAATTATTCACTTTGAAAGAGCATGCAGTAGAACTGAAATTGACCGTCCACTGTAAATATAACTTAAGTAAAATTGTTAAGTTTTCATATTTATAAAGGACTATTGATGTAATTATTTGTCTATGATAAACCAAACTTTTTTTTTTCTTTTTAATCATCTTACCTGGGCTGACTGCAACATCTTTTATCTCGTCTCCTTGATAATTAACCAAATAACAAACAATTAGCCATACAATGCAATTCAATTTTTTATATTATATTGACAATCATAAAAGTTAGAGGTGAACTGGGTTACTTAACTAGCCACAATCATTCTGTAATTTAAACCACCTAGATTCACACATCGGTGTAGCAGATACTGTTTAGTTAGTAACGATTTATGAAAGAATAATTGTTTTAAAAGTAGGAGGACAAAACGTAATCACATTAGCTTTACTGAGAACATACCATAGATATTATAAATATTTGTATTAAGAGATGACAGTTTATTACATGCTTACCCTTTGACGCCAGATTATATTGCTTTCCTTCAGTGTCATTTGTGAAAAAGAAAGATCATCCAGGAGTTATATAGACATATAGAGTTAAAATGTTCATCAATTCTATTCAAAGGAAGCATTTTATTGGCTATTTAGCCATCTGAAAATTCAGTGGGTCAATAGTTACTGATGATTAGATCAAATATTCGCAGCCAGGTCACTATGAAAGAACTGCAACAACTAGAGTTTTGAAATAACAATGGTGCTCAGTCTTTTAAGAAATGTGGTATTTTGAAATGGACAAATAACTGTTTAAAGAAATTAAAATGTCCATTGAATATCTGATATCACTCATTTAATTATTGAATAGAACAGCTTGTTCCACTGAAACAATGTTGTTCACAGTCATTTTTAAGAATATAATTGAAATGTAATATTTGTGCAGAGTTTAGGGTAAATAATAAACACAAATGAAAATGACATACTCTTCTCTGCGCAACAATCCACGCAGCTTAACACACCTGAGGAGAAAAACAGTCATTAATGAATCAATAACTGAATGACCCATATCAAGTATTTTTATAGTAAGTTGCTGGTATGACAATATTTTGGAAGAAAATAATTCAAACAAACATAAACTTACTTTCTATAGATGGACAGCATTTATTAACATGATCTGGTGTAGAAAAAAGTATATATAATTTAAAGTGATCAATTATCAGAGTAAAATACAATTCTTGCTGTCATACAAATCTTTGCTATCATTGCACATTTTTAACCAACACAGTGCTAAAGTTACTAAAGAATGCAATTAGTAAAACAGGCTAAAATTAAAGATGAACACATGCTTAATGGACTTACCACCGGGGTTTCACAGACAAGGCTTAAACCTAGTCCCAGACTAAAATGTAAATCTGAGCTGTTTCAACTGAAAGAAACCTGCATTGATTGATCTTAAAATACGTCAGCGCCCTTATTTTGTTTTTCTCAAGGTGCACACCAGTAATGTTTTTTTTTTCTTTCCAAGGCACATTTATAAAAACTAACGAAATGTCCTACTTGAGCCATGGCCTAATCCTGGCTTAGTCTGAGCCCTGTCTGTGAAGCCAGGCCCTAATGTAAAACTTAAAAAACGTAATAACAAAAATATACTAATGTCTACATAGAGGTTGGAGAAAAGTAGTTGAATTCATAGACACAAATCGTATTTAACACTCCTTAAAAAACAAAAAAGAAAAAGATAAAAGCACAATATGAAACCTACTGTAAACGGACTCTTTGAGTAGATAGATGCAAATCAAGCTGATGATGATGATGAGGAGGAGGAGGATGAAAGAAATTATCCCAGCGATCAGTCCTGCATTTGATTCTTAAGAAAGAGAACATCGGTTTCATAAAACAAATGCACTGTTAGAAAGCATCACACATCTACTAACTTAGACTACTGATTTATTGGTTAATAGTATCATAAACCACAGAACCTCAAATGTCTGATATATTGCAATTAACGTGCCCTTTGATTTTCATGAATTCAACATGAAATCAATGTTTACCCTAGGGCTTAGCTATTTTTACGACAATGTTTTGCCACGATTTTTTTTTATACACACATTCAGGGCCGCATTAATGCACGGGCTTACCTGGGATTAAGCCCAGGGCCACTGACTGAGGGGGGCCCCGGTGATGCCGGAAAATATTGTAACTGCATTTTATAATGAGTTGACCGTTCCCTTAAAATTATGCTTTCGGTTTGCTTTGAATGCACGTGCGGGTGTCTCAAGTGCTGCGCGAGAGGTTTCAGCCAGTCAGAAAAGAGAAAAAATGCCAAAAGCTCACGGCATATTAACGCGGGGCTAGGAGAAGATACCGATGCAGATCATGGCAGGTAGGTCATATGCTATCAATAGTAAGATACAGTAGGCTATTAGTCTAATAATTAACTACTTTTCCATCATAGTTGAGCTCGCAGTTAGTTAGCGACTACACACTACAGCTATGGATGTGAACATGAACAGTTGTGGAAAAAAATCTGATGTGTAACATTAGATTCGTGATTTAGATCTTAATATACATCTCAAACAACGAAAGAAAAGAGCGAATTACTCACTGCTCTTGACTGAATAACTTTTTTCTTTATTAATTGTAATTAATACACTAAAGAATACGCAATGATTACAGCCTACTTACATTTGAGTGTTCAATTTCTGTATTATTCTTATGATTCTGTAAATTATATGCAAAATGGAAAAAAGTAAAGAACTGTTAATTCCATTTTTCATAGGCCTATTTTGTATTTGCTCTACTGTTTTTTAATTTGCATCTTTGCTTTTTTAGTTTTTTTAAATAACAAAAAGACCTTCAAAATTATATAGATTTGTTGGAATCGGACGAAAAATGACTGACAGCCGTTTGAAGTCGAAGTCAGCAAAGTAAATTCTGAGAAAAACAGTGTTCAGAGTTTTCTGAAGGCTCCAAAGCAAAATCGCCTAGCAACGCATTAAGATAATATTTTTTGTTATTATAAAAACAAACCTAAACCAACAACAGCCTTTAAAATGACTTAAAATGCATTATATAAAAACAATGAGGCAACCCTGCTGAAAAAAACAATATCACAGAAAATTCTAATACTATCACAAATAAATCACAAATACCATTACAAACCATCAACTTTTAACCATTAAAAAATGGTTGTCTGTAGTGTGTTTTGGGACATATTCCATTATTTATTGGTTTTAACAAGCCACCAATAGAAGATGGCCAATTACCAGTAGAGACCTACAGGGTCCATTACAGTTTCCTTTAAAACTAATACAAGTCCCATTATAACCAGTAAAACCATTACACATTTTGTGATGTGTCTATTGCTTTTTTCAGCATTACATGTTAGAAATGCCTGTAAAGGGAGCCTAAGGCCTGCTGTTATACTTACAGTATGATCATATCCTTGTTTAATAGGCTATTGACCAAACATTTCATTCAATTATCCACTTAATCTTTCATTTTTGGCCACCTTTTTGCTATAGATGACACAGCCTCTATAATTTCTTCAACAAAAAACATGTGGACATCACAACCCTTACAAAAATTAACCATGGTTTTCGTAGTAAAACTGCTTAATTTTCTTTTGCGTGATTTCTGAATGCTTGAGACTATAAAATCAATCAGCCAAGTGTATTACTGCCATAGGTAACTGTCTAGAGCTACAATTGTAATTTGTAAATAATACAATTTAATTACAATTTATTTATTTACTTTTATATTTTTTTGACCCCTATAGTAGATGCCTTTTTTTTTTTTTAACTTCCATAATATTTAAGGGAGGGGGCACAAAAATACAATCCTGCTTAGGGCACCCATTTGGCCAGCAGCGGCTTGTATGTTTTTTTCTGTTCAAGGGCAAATTGCGGAAAGAAAGGCAATTTGGGGCTCGCTGGCTGAGACGCGCGGCTCTATGTGCACACAGAACATAGGCTACTGAGTGGACCTACCTTTCATGTCTTCTTGCCCTTTAATGCTTTAAACTCTCTTGAATGTTTAAGTCGGCAAGGCTTAAAACTGGCACCAGGCCATCTGATCGGGCAGTCCTTATTGTCCAGCCTTTGGCCTTAATTGTAGGCCTAAATAAAAAGGCTAAAACACAACTTTGATGGTAAACGCTTAAAAACTTTGCTACTGCAGCTCGTTACAAAGGTTTCACTCATTAGTTAGTACATTAAAAATTTAAATTAGTGATTTAAAAAAAATGCGAAGATCCACAAGCAGAAAGACATATCTGTGAAGGTAAATCAGAAGTGCACAGACTGTTTTGTGAAGGTGTAGGCAGGCTACTTTTACCTTCACTAATTTACCTTCCTGCACTGTTCCTAACTTAATGTTAGTTCATAATGAATTTAACCAACGTTAACACAATTAAATGCTACACATTTTTAGATAGTCTATCTGTGTAAAATATGTCCGACTATGTGCATATGTGTAGTTCATGCAGTGATATTTGTGTATATTTTATATGACAGACCTTTAGGTTTGGATGTTTTGTTAATGGCATTTATTACTGCAAAATTAAAGGCTGATGACTCGCGCTTTGTGATTCTTAAGATTGAGTGAATGTAGACTGTAGTTCTCGTTGATGAAGGGCCCCTCAAGAGGTAAAGCCCAGGGGCCCCTTACGGTGTTAATGCGGCCCTGCACACATTTGTGACTGAAAACTACTGCGTGCGACTATGAAAAAATATTTAGGAGCACCAGTGCGACTGACTCGATCTTTGTGTATTTGTGTATCGATATTGGTGTTTACAATAAGGGGAGCGTCGAATGAGTCTACTTTTTTTTTTTTTTTTTTTACACACACCAGCGTTTTGCACAGTGATTAAGTCTGCAAGTTTACGAATCCTCTTGTTATAAAAAGAGTCACTTGCATCATTCCTGAATGAATCAGCCATTTGGACAAATCAACTGAATGAATGATTCAGTGATAAAAATCAGTGACTTGCCGACACCTATTGGCAGTTTTAGTTAATTTTTTAAAGTATAATTTCAGTTATTTAAATAATTTAATATTTCTATATTCAAAATATTATATTTAAAACATTAATCTCAACATGAATTTATTAATTTACTTGCACTCGTGCCAACTCTGAGCCTCATTAAACATCTAAAATTACACATACAAGCCAATTTTATGTTCTTCTGTGCCACCTTTGTAGTCAAATTTATTTTGTTAATACTGATTTCATATGATCGGTAACTTATTGTTCTTATTCTACTTGTTTTCAAAAGCCTATACATATAAATTTGAAAAATGTACATACTTTCGATAAAATTAGATTACATTACAAATGTTAAAACAAAAGATCAGAAGGTGCTCCTGAATTTTTTTTGACTGTGCTCCTAAATGTTTAAATTAGAAGAACAAGTACTCCTAAAAAGAAAAGTAAACTTAGGGCCCTGTTAATCATAGTCTACTGGTGTTATACCTTCAGTCATTTTGAATTTGAATTACCTTGACTTTTGAATTTTTTTTAATGCATTTTCCTTGTATTATTTCTGAACATATATGTATAAGACAAGTTTGTACAAGATGTATCTGTAGTTCATGCATCTTTTCTGCAAAGATATCTAACATAACATGTACATCATGTTGACAACTTCATGTGTGGTGCACTTGGAATATAAATTTTATTTAACTAGAGGGTTAATAAAGAAAGTTACTTGAATCAGTTACATTTTCAAGTTGACTATTTAAAAATCCTAAAAATCGAGAATTGGTCAAACGTGCTGAAAAAAAATCTAGATTTTTTTTTTGGCCAAATCGCCCAGCCCTAGTTTACCCCATTTAATTTTTAATGTATGTCTGATACATTAAAGGGTAAAAACAAACAAACGTGAATTTTTTTTATCAATATTTCCCACACTGATATCTAGGGATGATATCTATTAACCGCGCTTTAAAACGTCACGGTTAATTAATCGTAAAGGCTCTGCTACACGAGTGTCTCTGTTGCACAGAACGGAACTGTTGCAACTTGCGCAAAACAAAAACAAAGGCCGTTTCTAAATATGCGTTCTAGTTTGTACTTGTGTTCTTGTGAAACGTCATCAGTCGTCGCCCAAGTACTGTTCCAATTCGAAGTTCACATCTAGCCAAGTACAGTTAAAATCCCCGGATGTGTCCTTGCTCCGCCCCTTTTATCAAGGATGCATCAGAGGTGACTTGTGCGAACTTGAGGCAGCCAGGTATCCCAGAATGCATTTCGCACCAATCAGCGAGCGTTAATGGCAGAGAGGGGAAAACCGCAAAATTTCAAAATATTAGTTATTGTGTCATGAAATGCCGTTCTAAAGGGCTTTTCACACTTGAAATTGTTAACCCTGGGTCATCCTAAACCCCGGATAAAGGAATCCTGGGTTATCTGTAATCACGTTTCACACTGCTCATACTATACCTGGGGTTAACTGTTAACCCTGGGTATTCATTAACAGTCGTTTCACACTGTACATTCCCAAACCCCGGGTTAACGTTCTTATTTGCATATTTGCGGTGTCACTGTCACTGATTGGAGGAACAGCAGGCAATCTGTTAACACGGCTTCTCCCGCGTCTTGCCAGTTATTAAAAACATGTCTCCGCTTATGTCTTTAGATCAGCGAAGATTGAGGAACAGCTGATCATAGCTGTACAGGCAGGGATAGCCATTTTTAAATAAATTTAGTAGCAGAGCTACTGCAAGCGATTTAGTGCTGGAAATCCATTTATCCTTTGCTGAAACTTCTGTGTCTTCATGAAGAGCGCAGTTCATGGTTGCTTAGCAACGGCAGACGCCACGGGAGCGCAAGCTACAGAGCGCTTTGGAAAGAGTGAGAAAGCGCCGCGCTTAGCGTTTTAAAAGCGTTTTAGGCGCGACAAATGGCCTCATGAGACGCATAAAGCCAAGAAAACAAAGACAAGTGCAAAAGAAAGAAAACAAGGAGCAAAGTATGTGAATATTTCTTTGAATTTCTTTTAAGTGTGGAGAGACTAACGTTAGTGTTTACTTGTACAGTAGCGTAAGATTAATACCGTCTCCTATTCACTCCAGTTCACACGCTTTCCGTCTTTTGATATTTCTTCTCACCGGCTGCAGTTTACACGACGCGCGTTTCGCTGCTCATTTCTGATTGGCTGTCTGTTGCCAAGCGTCCAGCAGCAACAAGCAAACACCGCTCAGTTTCACACTGAACAAACTTAGCACCGCAATGCGGGGATAACACCACAAATGCGGTGCTAACCCTGCTCCGGAGCAGGGTTTCATAACCCCGGGTAAAATGCGGTGCTAACACCGCTTTCAAATTACAGGTGTGAAAGGTGTCTTTACCCGGGGTTAAAAGCGGTGTTTAGAACGACGATAACCCGGGGTTAAGCGCAGTGTGAAAAGCCCTTAAGAGTATTTCAGGCGAGAATGTAGTTGTTTAAAACTCAAATCTGCGGTTTATTTATAAAGATAGCGCCTATTTGAAAATTAGTTTCGCCGTTTTCAGAGACGCGAGTTCCAGGCGATCACCGGGCGCCCAGTCCTCATGTATCCCGAAGAGAGGAGCATAAACTCGGCTAGTCCTTCTGACATCTGCCGCTGGCTCTGATGTCTCTGTAGTGATTAAACATAATATATAATTCGTTTTGGGTAAATCTAACAGGCAATCTTTGGTCTCGTGAATCTATTATTTCTTCCAGGTCATGTCGTTTTGGTTGAGCACAAAGTTATTTTTCATAAATTATTTATTTATTAATCGTTTGTTAACGTGACTGATTTGTATGCTTTTGTCTTTATAAAAAGTAAAGTATAAGAGACTTAATAGGAAATAATGGCTATTATTGTTCATTAAAACTGACATTTAACAAAAAAGGCAGAGTTGTGCTTGTCATATTTCATTTTATAATACAGTAAATCAGAGTATATGTGCACATATTACCTAAACCACATATTAATGTTTTATATTTTTTAAATGAAAACGAAAAGAGGGTTGTGTTTTATATTTTGAAGAAAATGAAAAGGCAGTGGTGTTTGATATCATTTCGTTTTATTGTAATGCGTGTACGCCTTGCATTAACCACATTTTTGTGGCAATTAATATTTTAAATGAAACCGAAAAGAGGCAACGCTGTTTGATATAATATTTATTTTCACTGTAATGTATGTACGTTCCCTGAAATACATTTTTGCGGCTATTAATATGTTTACATGAAAACAAAAAGAAGCAGTGGTGTTTGATATCATATTTCGTCGTATTGTAATGCAGTGTAGCCGAGCTGACTGACGTTATCAAGTACACTGCTGTTCCATTTGCAGAATTACCGGACTTGTGTCCTCCACTCCCGAGTCGAACTTGCGAAGTCCGACCTTTGCGTACTTGGTATTGAGAAACGGCCAAAGTTACACTAGCGGTGCACCAGCTTAAAATGCTGTGCTTATCAGAGACACGGAGGCTACTACACACACTAGATTAACTATGACAGAGGAACCAAACAGCGATCCTTTATTTCCACCAGAGAATGACTGATAGTGTGGGACCATTTTGGGTATGCCAAGAATGACCAGGGCATCATTTAAATATTGCCGTAAAATTTGCTGTTAAAGGGTATACGTAAGGGATAATGCACGGCTAGCCAACCTGATCTCATTGTGAAAAACAATTTTAATGCACGACATGAAGGCAAGGACCACCTGACGCGAAGTTCGTTAGCTCTAGCATTCTGCCCGCTTCAGACAGAGATGAAATAGGGGCTGTTCACGTCGTGCCTAAAAACGCGTGGAAAACGCTAGGCGCGTCGCTTTCTCCTTTCCAAAGCGCTCTGTAGCTTGCGCTCCCGTGGCGTCTGCCATTGCTAAGCAACCATGAACTGCCCTCTCCTTGAAGACGTGGAAGTTTCAGCAAAGAATAAAATGGATTTCCAGCACTAAAAATCGATTGCAGTAGCTCTGCTACTATATTTATTTAAAAATGACTATCCACGTACAGCTATGGCTGAGCTTTCAATGTTGTTACGTGAAAGGATGAAGCTGATTGGTTGGTTCTTGTCACATGACCAGCTATTTCCATTTGTTATATTCAAAAGGGAAATACTGTCATGGATGTTTACAGAGCAGAGGTCACCTTTTTTTAATTCCAATAGGAGAGATGGACTTTTTTTTTCTTTAGTATTATTTTGTGCTGTATTATTGGTTACTGCGTTATTTCTGTTTCAAAAGGCAGCAATAAATAACACTTAATATCTTATGTTGTGAAATGAATAAATGCATAATAATCGTGAAACCGTGATTATTCCTCAGACTATAATCGTACCAACAAAATCTATAATCGTTGCATCCCTACTGATATCCTCTTTGGGTGAAAAAGAGCTGTCTAACACAATGACATTCATATATTTTTAGTGTGACTGTTGTCAGATATTTGTTGAATGTAAATGCAATTTCTAAATAGAAGAGCAACTCAACTCTGCACCTAAATATTAAAAAGTGATTTGATCTGATTTTCTTCTTTGGAATTTAATACTGAAGTAATTCGCTGTCTTACCTGTCCCAAATAGTTTTCTCTCAGTGACTTGATCACTAATCTCTTCACTCACAGCATTCTTGAGTGTGCAGGTGTAGTAGTTTTCTGGATTTCCTGTGTTTTTGACTGTGATAAACTCTCCTGGCTTATGGTTCTTCATGCCCTTCAGTGTTTCTCCAATAGAATTCTTCCAGATGATCGTTTCACTGTATGCACATCTTAAATACACAACATCAGGGTTACTGCTCTTCTCTACGGTTATCTCAGGTTTGGTGAACCGCTCTGTGAAAGAAACAATGAAAAACATATGATCTTCCACTCCACTGAGAAAGCAAAATGAAATCAAACACAACTACAATAGCCATGCAAAAAGAGATCCGAAACTACCATGGTACAATAATGGTATGAGAGAGTAATATTGTGATACTCGGAGTGTGCTATATGTCTCATCTACAATAATATCATAATTGTTGTTTTAACAATGTGCGAGCTGATATATTTGAGTATGTCACTCACTTCTGCAAACACTCGACAAAAATACGCTTTGAAAGTCCAAGCATTCATTGTGTGATGTAGCTTATTAGGATGCAGAAATAAACATGTTGATTATTAAAATAACCACAGTATAATCACCTGAATCAGACTAACTTAACGTTATACGCCATTGGCAAGGGTAGGCCGTAGGAGTGAGGATAATAACTTAATAACGTGAAAAATTAGGCCATGACAGAGTCTGTCGTTAATATAATCTAAAATACTCCACAATCATTTGGTATTGTAAATTAGGCTACAATACAATACTATTTTTTTTTTTTTAAATTAACGGCTTCAAATTAGTCGAGAAGGAATGAATCAGTCATTTGAATGAGTCAGCTGAATGGATAACTCAATGACTCACTCATCAAGACTTGCCGCCACTTACTGGCTGTTTTAGTTTCATATTTGAAAATATAATTTCATTTTTTTTAAAATAGCCTACTTCATATTTCAGTATGTCATTTTTATTTTATTTTTTTAAATCAGGTGCTGCTGATTCTGTGCCTCTGCAGAGGCTCAATGGATATTGTTGGTTCTGATTTTACTGAATGGTGTATTATTGTTCTACTTATATTTATTAAATGTAATAATTTACCCATGTCATAATTAACACACACGTGCATATATATATTTATACACATATACAAATATACATACACATACATATATATATATATATATATATATATATATATATATATACATACATATACATATATACATATATATAGAGAGAGAGAGAGAGTCAATATCACACAATCCTACACTGTACGTGAATACAAACCATAACAAAGTAGTACCATTGTACTACAATGTTTTTGAGCATCTATCGTGGTATTCCTGGAAGTTGCATGTAAATACACTGGTGCATGAATTAAAGGATTGGCAGTTTTAGTTAATTTTTTAAAGTATCATTTCAGTTATTTAAATCATTTAATATTTCTATATTCAAAATATTATATTTAAAACATTAATCTCAACATGAATTTATTAATTTACTTGCACTCGTGCCAACTCTGAGCCTCATTAAACATCTAAAATTACACATACAAGCCAATTTTATGTTCTTCTGTGCCACCTTTGTAGTCAAATTAATTTTGTTAATACTGATTTCATATGATCGGTAACTTATTGTTCTTATTCTACTTGTTTTCAAAAGCCTATACATATAAATTTGAAAAATTGACATACTTTCGATAAAATTAGATTACATTACAAATGTTAAAACAAAAGATCAGAAGGTGCTACTGAATTTTTTTTGACTGTGCTCCTAAATGTTTAAATTAGGAGAACAAGTACTCCTAAAAAGAAAAGTAAACTTAGGGCCCTGTTAAATCAGTCTACTGGCGTTATACCTTCAGTCATTTTGAATTTGAATTACCTTGACTGTTTTTGAGAATTTTTTTAAGCATTTTCCTTGTATTATTTCTGAACATATAATATGTATAAGACAAGTTTGTACAAGATGCATCTGTAGTTCATGCATCTTTTCTGCAAAGATATCTAACAAGTGATTTGTTTAACATTTACAGGTGCATCTCAATAAATTAGAATGTCGTGGAAAAGTTCATTTCAGTAATTCAACTCAAATTGTGAAACTCGTGTATTAAATAAATGCAATGCACACAGACTGAAGTAGTTTAAGTCGTTGGTTCTTTTAATTGTGATGATTTAGGCTCACATTTAACAAAAAGCCACCAATTCACTATCTCAACAAATTAGAATACTTCATAAGACCAATAAAAAAAAAAACATTTTTAGTGAATTGTTGGCCTTCTGGAAAGTATGTTAATTTACTGTATATGTACTCAATACTTGGTAGGGGCTCCTTTTGCTTTAATTACTGCCTCAATTCGGCGTGGCATGGAGGTGATCAGTTTGTGGCACTGTTGAGGTGGTATGGAAGCCCAGGTTTCTTTGACAGTGGCCTTCAGCTCATCTGCATTGTTGGGTCTGGTGTCTCTCATCTTCCTCTGGGGTTCAGGTCAGGGGAGTTTGCTGGCCAATCAAGCACAGTAACACCATGGTCATTGAACCAGCTTTTGGTACCTTTGGCAGTGTGGGCAGGTGCCAAGTCCTGCTGGAAAATGAAATCAGCATCTCCAAAAAGCTTGTCAGCAGAAGGCAGCATGAAGTGCTCTAAAATTTCCTGGTAGATGGCTGCGTTGACTGTGGACTTCAGAAAACACAGTGGACCAACACCAGCAGATGACATGGCAGCCAAAATCATCACCGACTGTGGAAACTTCACACTGGACTTCAAGCAACATGGATTCTGTGCCTCTCCACTCTTCCTCCAGACTCTGGGACCTTGTTTCCAAATGAAATGCAAAATTTACTTTCATCTGAAAAGAGGACTTTGGACCACTGAGCTACAGTCCAGTTCTTTTTCTCCACAGCCCAGGTAAGATGCTTCTGACGTTGTCTCTGGTTCAGAAGTGGCTTGGTAGCCCTTTTCCTGAAGACGTCTGAGCGTGGTGACTCTTGATGCACTGACTCCAGCTTCAGTCCACTCCTTGTGAAGCTCTCACAAGTGTTTGAATCAGCTTTGCTTGACAGTATTCTCAAGCTTGCAGTCATCCCTGTTGCTTGTGCATCTTTTCCTACCCAAATTCTTCCTTCCAGTCAACTTTGCATTTAATATGCTTTGATACAGCACTCTGTAAACAGCCACACCTTTCAGTAATGACCCTCTTTGTGGAGGGCGTCAATGTTCGTCTTCTGGATCATTGCCAAGTCAGCAGTCTTCTCCATTATTGTGGTTTCAAAGAACAAGAGATACCCAGAATTTATACTGTAGGGATGGTTATTAATTGAAACTCAAATGTAAATATTCTAATATTTTGAGATACTGATTTTTGACTTTCATGAGCTGTAAGCTCTAATCATCAAAATTAAAACAATTTTTTTTTAAATGTTTTACTTTACATGTAATGAATCTATGCAAGTTTAACTTTTTGAAATAACTTTTTTTGAAATAACTTCAAGAAAAAATTAACTTTTTCATGACATTACAATTTATTGAGATGCACCTGTACATCATGTTGATAACTTCATGTGTGGTGCACTTGGAATATAAATTTTATTTAACTAGAGGGTTAATAAAGAAAGTTACTTGAATCAGTTACTTTTTCAAGTTGACTATTTAAAAATCGAGAATTGGTCAAACGTGCTGAAAAAAAAATCTAGATTTTTTTTTTTTTGCCAAATCGGCCTGCCCTAGTTTAATTTTTAATGTATGTTTGATACATTAAAGGGTAAAAACAAAAAAAAACGTGATTTTTTTTTTATCAATATTTCCCACACTGATATCCTCTTTGGGTGAAAAAGAGCTGTCTAACTCAATGACATTCATATATTTTTAGTGTGACTGTTGTCAGATATTTGTTGAATGTAAATGCAATTTCTAAATAGAAGAGCAACTCAACTCTGCACCTAAATATTAAAAAGTGATTTGATCTGATTTTCTTCTTTGGAATTTAATACTGAAGTAATTCGCTGTCTTACCTGTCCCAAATAGTTTTCTCTCAGTGACTTGATCACTAATCTCTTCACTCACAGCATTCTTGAGTGTGCAGGTGTAGTAGTTTTCTGGATTTCCTGTGTTTTTGACTGTGATATACTCTCCTGGCTTATGGTTCTTCGTGCCCTCCAGTGTTTGTCCAGTAGAATTCTTCCAGATGATTGTTTCACTGTATGCACATCTTAAATACACAACATCAGGGTTACTGCTCTTCTCTACGGTTATCTCAGGTTTGGTGACCCGTTCTGTGAAAGAAACAATGAAAAACATATGATCTTCCACTCCACTGAGAAAGCAAAATGAAATCAAACACAACTACAATAACCATGCAAAAAGAGATCCGAAACTTAGGGCTGTCGCGATAACCGCAATATCGCGCTATTGACGAGCATAACCGCAGAGGAATGCAACAACCGCAGCAACCACGATATTTCCTTTTTTTTTTCGTAAGGTTACGCCCTTCTCGTTTTATACTTAGTGCATATGTACTGAATATTAGTAATGATAACAATGTGTACCATGCTGATTTGTACAGAGGCTCGGTAAATTTGCACTTAACAAGCCTAAACAGACAGCGAATCAGAGAGAGGTCGACTGAGCGCGTGCGATTACCTGTGTCTGTCCTTCAGGCGGAGTCATGTATATTTGTGAAAACAGGGTGTCATGTCCAAGGAAAGCGAAATCTGTCTTAACATCGACGCTCTGCTGATCAGCTGAGCCTTTAAAAGTGGCGCTCAAAGTTAAAATGATTTCAGCAGCTTGTTCATTACATATCTCGAATGAATCAGCGTTTTTGAAAGTGTAGTTGAACGAACAGTGACCCACTCAAAGACAGTCTCTTACCGCTACCGTGTGGCGCAACAATGAAACAGCACTGACTGAGACCCGTCTAGAACACGCAGGTGAAATATCAACAGAAAAAGTTTTTTTTTTGTCAGATTCGAGGATCAGAACTAACTGTTTATATATATATATATATATATATATATAAAGAGTGTAAATATATTTTCGGTTTATTATGAAACTGTGGCGGGACAGATTAGACTGTGGCGAAAGGGAAACACTGCACTGGTGCATGAGTTACAGGATCATGGTATTTATCAAAATACCATGGTATTACAATCTGATCCAATTACTGCACCACAGTGCTGTTTTTCTTTGTATGTTTGTTTGTAAAAACAACCAAAATTATAATATGATACTTTAACAGTATTAATATTAACTAATATAATAATATCCACTCACCCATAACTTCCAAGCTGAATGTTTGTTCCTGCTCTTTACTGTTGATGTCAATGGTATAATTTCCACTATGCTCGATTTTTAAATTAGATATAGTGATTTGTCCAGTTTCCTTATCAAGAGTTGTGATGTCTTTGAATCTCGGATTTGGGGTGGAAAAACCATCTTCAACATCCCATTCAATCGCCTTGACAGTAGCAAGACTAGTTTTGTGTTTCCATGTGATGCTGGTGACAGGAGATTCTAATGTGGCTGGACGAAAAGACACTGTCTCACCCACTACTTTCTTCATACCGTCGCCTAATTAATAAAATATGAGAGAGTATGTTAGTCAACATTCAGCACTTTCTGTAGTTACTGGTAGCTTCCGGATAGCACGTTACGTCAACAAAAAATACCTACAAGCATAATGTACTATATGCCTGATATTATATCCGGCCATAGTATTATATCTAAATACGAAATGTACATAAAATAAATAGCAAACTGCATAGTAAATAAACATGTTAACGTTACACGCCATTGGCAAGGGTAGGCCATAGGAGTGAGGATAATAACTTAAAATACTAACGTGAAAAAATTAAGCCACGACAGAGTCTGTCGTTAATGTAATTATCTAAAATACTCCACAATCATTTGGTATTGTAAATTAGGCTACAATACCATACTATCATACATACTTAAATTAGTCGAGAAGATAATAACGAACACATAATTTACCCGAAACAGCTCCTATGATGATGAACACGGCGCAAATGATGGCCGTTGAATATCTTAGAAGAAGCATTTTCTTACAAAGTACAGCTTTTTGCACCTTCCTTTAGTATTTTAACAGTATGTGTATATACAAAGCGGTATAGGGGAAGTCCACAGGCCCAGGGTTGCCAGGTTTTCACACCAAACCCCGCCCAATTGCTGCTCAAAACTAGACGAAAACTAACGTTAGCGCAATCGCGTTCCGGGGGATAAAATACACATTTTTTGTTAGGGTTCCCCTGGTAAAATTCGCATTTCAGGGACTAAATATCATGTTATTTGGGGTCGTTTCAACCCACGGCAACGGTGTTAAAGTAGACCATTTGCGCAGGAAAACCGCGGACTTGGCAACACTGCCAAAAACGAAACTTAAACAGATGGGCGTTCACGAAGCGTTTAGTGGTTAAATACTGCCACCTAGTAGTGAACGCTGTTAGTTAAATGCGGGTCCAAGTGTCTGTAGACCAGCAGTAACACTAACCATGTGCACGATAACTGCTACAGGTACATCTAAAAAAATTTGAATATCGCGAAAAAGGACAATATTTTTTGTCTCTCATTTCAGAAAGTGAAACCCATATATTATATAGATTCATTAGAGTGAAATACTTCAAGCCTTTATTTCCTGACATTTTGATGATTATGGCTTACAGATAATGAAAACCCAAAATTCAGTGTCTCAGAAAATTATTAAAATTATATTACATAAGATCAATAAAAAAAGTATATTTTAAACAGAAATGTCAGGCTTCTGAAAAGTTTGTTCATTTCCATGCGCTCAATACTTGGTTGGCCCTCCTTTTGCATGAATTACTGCATCAATGCAGTCAGCCTGTGGCACTGCTGAGGTGGTATGGAAGCCCAGGTTTCTTTGACAGTGGCCTTCAGGCAGTGCCGATCCTAGACTTCTGGGGGCCCTACGCAAAACTGTGTCGCAGGCCGCTTTCAACTCGTTTTTTTTGTTGTTTTTTTCAAACAAGAGACTGTACGACATTCACGTTACAAGATTTTTACATAGAGAGCGTGACAGCGCACTGCATTAAAAGAAATGATCATTCATGTTTTCACAACAGCTGGCCAAATTCAAAATCGAAACTAAAATTAAAACATCTGTGAGAGCAAGGGGGCCCCATGGTGTTTCGGGGGCCCTATGCAGCCTGCGTATTCTGCGTATAGGGAGGATTGGCTCTGGGGTTCAGGTCAGGTGAGTTTGCTGGCCAATCAAGCACAGTAACACCATGGTCATTGAACCAGCTTTTGGTACATTTTGCAGTGTGGGCAGGTGCCAAGTCCTGCTGGAGAATGAAATCAGCATCTCCATAAAGCTTGTCAGCAGAAGTCATTGGTGTTTGGTGATGAGTTTTTGGCTCAAGGTCTGCATTTACAGTCACACCAGAGGTGTTAAACTGGGATTAGGACTTGGTTTTATGCAGACCAGTCAAGTTCTTCCACACTGACTGAATCAATCATTTCTTTTTGAACCTTGTCTTATACACAGAGACATTGTCATGTTAGAATAGAAAAGGGTCCTGTCCAAACTGTTGCTATAATATTAGAAGCACACAATTCCCTAGAATATCATTATATGCTTTAACATTAAGATTTGTACTCATAGAAATTACTAAAGTAGTCAAACCTGTTCATTAGAAGGGGGTGACCCAATACTTTTGGCAATATAGTGTATGTTTATTATTATTGAAACCATAGTCAACATATAGCATGAAGAGTAGACATGTTTCAAAGGTCATAGATGTTTTTCAAAGAACTTGTTCATGTCTATTAGACACATGAAAATAGAAATACCAGGTTCCCATTACTTCTCTTTCTTTGCACTGAGCAATTTACTGACACAAACATGTTTACATTTTTGCACACAGGGCAGCTCTTCCTCTGAAAGTGCAAAATGTACATTTATTATTTATTATTACATTTGTTTCCCTATCTTTGCCCACATACTGTATTTTGATGAAGCTAAATTCTCAATAAAACTGGTATATTTTACTGTTTCTGTTGTCAGACAACGGGATGAATATGAAATAGTGACTGAAACGTGACCCATTAAGACTACATAACCAGCTCCCTTCCAAGATGTTAATCTGCACAAAAAATCATGATAATCGCACTGTCGTCTGATGAAATCAAATACACATAAGATAAAGACAATAGCTGTGCTGTGATTTCGGCTATACTTGCATGTAAAATTAGAGAAGCAACATAATATCTGTGGTTAACTGAATTAAAGCGCTGCTCCTCTCTCTGCCGCGCGCTGAGCAGACGCAGAGAGAGAGAGAGAGAAAGAGAGAAGTGTGCGTGCGCTGAACAGAGCAGACGCAGAGAGAGAGAGAGAGAGAGGTGTGCGCGCGCTGAACAGAGCAGACGCAGAGAGAGAGAGAGAGAGAGAGAGAGAGAAAGAGAGAGGTGTGCACGCGCTGAACAGAGCAGACGCAGAGAGAGAGAGAGAGAGCGAGAGAGAGAGAAAGAGAGAAGTGTGCGCGTGCTGAACAGAGCAGATGCAGAGAGAGAGAGAGAGAGAGAGAGAGAGAGAGAGAGGTGCGCGCGCTGAACAGAGCAGACGCAGAGAGAGAGAGAGAGAGAGAGAGAGAGAGGTGTGCACGCGCTGAACAGAGCAGACGCAGAGAGAGAGAGAGAGAGAGAGAGAGAGAGAGAGAGAGAGAGGTGTGCGCGTGCTGAACAGAGCAGATGCAGAGAGAGAGAGAGAGAGAGAGAGAGAGAGAGAGGTGCGCGCGCTGAACAGAGCAGACGCAGAGAGAGAGAGAGAGAGAGAGAGAGAGAGGTGTGCGCGCTCTGAACAGAGCAGACGCAGAGAGAGAGAGAGAGAGAGGTGTGCGCGCTCTGAACAGAGCAGATGCAGAGAGAGAGAGAGAGAACGTTAATATCTACAAAACAACGGGTATAGTGGTGGTAAAGAGCATCAATGGCCTCTTCGAACAAGACTTCCTCTGCATCAAAGACAGAGCACAGAAAGAGACCATAACCAGCGACCAACTAATCACTCCTGAGGAGTCAGTCTCCCACCGCATCCACACAAATGAGGATCAGACAGAACAGAGAGACCCTTCGAGCATAAACCAGACCAAAGACCCCCATTCACACTGCTATTGCACTGACATGAGGGAGAGGTTCACAGAGCTAGAGGGAGAAATGGTACAGCTCAAGGAGATGATCTTTTCCTTGCAAAAAGTTCAGACAACAGACCAGACCAGCAACAGCCCCACAGCCAAGCACAGAGAAAGGGACAGCCTCAGGAGAGAGCTGGCTACACTGCAGAGTGAGGTGAAGGAACTCCAGCAGGTGAGAGAGGGGCTAAGGGCCCAGCTGGAGACACTGGAAACACAGTTCTTACAACAGACTGAGATACACAGGACACAACTAACAGCAATGAGGATGGAAATAAGAGAACTGAGGCAGGACAGAGGAGCACAGCACAGCGAGTTCATCTCATCAGAGGAACCGGTGGAGCAGGACACCCCTCACCCTGATCACAGCTCCCAAACAACAGAGATTCAGCACAGCCAGAATCCTCCTCTCGCATCAGACACTTCCCTCACACCACACTCAGACGACCCCTCCACACCAACAGAAGGAATGCTAAAACCAGAAATCGCTCTTTTAATTGATTCAAAGGGAAAATTTATTGATGAAAAGAAACTCTTTCCCAATCACAGAGTGACCAAACTCTGGTGTCCGAACACTCAGAGCGCACTCAAATCGCTAAGTGTAGACAAACTGGGATCCCCAAGCCATATAATAATCCACACCGGCACAAACGACCTGAGAGCCAAACAGGAGAGGGTGGCTACATCATTACAAACAGTGATTGAAAAGGCCTCAACCACCTTCCAAAATGCTAAAATTATCATCTCCACACTGCTGCCCCGAAAAGACTTCCATCCTGACACTATCCAGCGGGTGAATGCCAACCTCTCCCGTGCCTGTGCGCTTAAACCCAACGTGCACCTGGCACACCACCCCACCCTGGACTTCTCATGTCTCTACGACCATGTCCATCTGTACAAAACAGCTGTTCCTGTCTTCGCCAGGACCCTCAAAGACGTGGCCCTGAATCGGAACCGCCACAGCACCCCCAGGAGCAACAGAGTCCAACAACCTCCACCCAGACCTGTAAGAAAGCACAGTGTACCCCCAGAGAGAACATCCAGAAGACAACAGCACTCTCACATGCTGAGACCATCCCAGCCAACACCTGAGCATCTTCTCCCAGCCCTCACATCCTCACATTCAGTGAATCAGGCCAGACCAAAGCCACTCCTGCCTACCCCCTACCCCCCTCATACACAGCAGGCCCCTGGCAGTCACAGCTATGCTCAGATTGTGAGCAGAAAACCCACAACAGCACCAGTGCAAGCCACAACAACAGAGCTAAGAGACATCCGTCAGATGCTCAACCTCATCTGCTCACACCTACTGTCATAGGTCAAAACTTATCAACAAAACTAAGACCCTATGAACAACAAAGCATTTATAATATCATGCTGGAATATTCAAGGCCTGAGATCATCTACCTTTGGCCTCAAAAGCAGAAACACAGATTTCAACTCAGAAATAAAAAATTCAGACATCATCATCCTGCAGGAGACATGGAGCAGAGATGGACCCACCGGCTGCCCCAAAGACTACAGAGAACTCATCATCCCATCTATTAAACTGCCTGGAGTGACACAAGGAAGAGACTCGGGAGGCATGCTTATTTGGTACAGATCAAATCTTGTCCATGCCGTCAAAGTAGTTAAAACAGGACATTTCTATACATGGTTAGAAATTAATAGTACAGTCACCGCAACAGAGAAAAACATCTTCCTATGTGCCACTTATATCCCTCCGGCAGAGTCTCCCTATTTTAATGAAGACAGTTTCTCCATTCTTGAAGTAGACATTAATTACTTCCAGTCACAGGGAAGCGTACTGGTCTGTGGAGACCTAAATGCCAGAACAGGTGAAGAACTGGACACCCTTAACTCTCAGGGGGACAAGCACCTGCCTGGAGGTGACGTCCTCCCCCCACCTATACACACACGAAGACACAATTATGATAAAACAACAAACAAAAGCGGAACACATCTTCTTCATCTGTGTCGCACACTAGGTATGTACATAGTCAATGGCAGACTAAGAGGAGATTCCTACGGTAGATACACCTACAGCTCAGCTTTTGGTAGCAGTACAGTCGACTATTTTCTTACAGACCTTAACCCAAACTCCCTCAGAGCGTTCACAGTCAGCCAACTAAACCCACTATCAGACCATAGTAAAATAACCCTCTACTTAACCAGAGCAACGCCCAACCAAGAAACATCTAAACAAACCCAGCTCCACTCACTTAGAAACACGTATAGATGGAAACAAGACAGTAAAGATACATATCTAAGTACAATTGGTCAAACAAAAATTCAAGTCCTATTAGATCAATTCCTCGCCACTCCTTTCCCGCACGACAGTGAAGGTACAAACCTAGCAGTAG